>JAUZNK010074137.1:0-30304 GCA_035046665.1 Euphysa ruthae | reverse complement strand
CAAAGAACCAATTGTAGCCACAGGGACAGGCTTCCATATGGCGTTGCCCACACCCTCCTCACTGCCACCCACAGGTAATCCTCAACCTCTTGATGTATGTCCAGAAATCAGCTGGTCAAATTATTCCATATGTGATACTGGTGGTGATTTGTGGTCAACAGACGCTGATATAAAGTATCTTGCTAACCAATTTGTAGCATGGTGGAAACATGGCATTCTTCCTTTCGAAGCATCAATAATCACAAACAGCTTGGTGGTCGATGATGGTGGATTTTCTTATCCATAATTGCGCTGAAATTTAACTGTGCTAAGTATCAACATAATTGTAAGAACAATTTCAATGATCATCAAATTTCAAAAAATTTGGTAGGCATGCAGAAAAAAAAAGTTAACAAACGACCATTCAAACTTACAAATCTAAATGCTGCTGGAGTCCTCCATGCCACCAAAATAAAATTGAAAGCCGATAACAAAACAAGCTGTAACAATGCAGACACATGACTGTGATTGTTGGTGACACTCGACATGTAAACGAATAGTTCATTTTATCATAAACGATGTTACACCAGGCTGTACAAGGAATTTTTTAAGAAGGAAAGCGAAAAAAAGCAAGGGGGAATAGATGTACAGGAGGTCAAAGAAGCTTACCAAGTTAAAGTTATGGCCTTCATGTATGAGACAGTCTACGATAACGTTGGATTTGATATACATGATCTCAAAACATGTATCTTGAGTTCTTATCCATATACAACATTGATGGGTGGGAATGTCATTCTTTTGGACATGATTTGCTTGAGAGAGCACCAAACTATGAAGTTATAAAAGATAGTGAGTGGTACACGCGTATTTCATAAATAATCTGTGTGTGAGTTATCTAGTATCTTTCATCAGTTGTCTAAAAACTGGATTAAATCCGTTAGACACCAATCAGACAGGACATATTTTAACGCAAAACACATCTAATTGTACTTTGAACAGTTGAAAGTTTACCACAATTTTTTGACATTAATGAGTATGTTGATCAATGGTGAAGTCAATAACAAAGCAAGATGTAGTTAGGCAGTCTTGAGTCTATCTGGGAATGTTACATCCAACACACGGAGATTAAAGAAATCTTCTCTTGTTTTAAACCATCGTCATCACCAGACGGAACGCGAAACGCCTGTGTCTGTGTATGTTGGCTTAAAATTATACTTGCCTCTATGATCTAAAACAATAATAGAACACTTGTATCATTTTGATTTTGATTTCCATACTTTATCATCATGTAAATTAACAAGTATCTTTACGAGGCTTTACCTAGAACTTATGATCGCCATGTAACACTCTTGATAACCCATTTAAGGAATGGTTTTTGTGTCATATTAGTTAAAAACAATATAGATAAAAATGCAAAAGCAAACTTAGTACATTTACATTATCATGGAACTAGTATTTCTTTTCTTTGATTTCCAGAGTGTAGTGGTGAAATCAAGGAGAATGTTTTGAAAGCTTGGACTACATTGATACAGTGCAAAAACTCAAAAAGTTATCCCCATTGCTATCGGAATATACAGAAGCAGAAAAATTAATCATTAAGATTTATCTGCAGAGTTCGCCTTTTTTTACATCTAATTTTATTGATGCAAATGGCTTTTCGCAACTAGAATTGGAAAAGTTGCAAGAGTATAAATAGGCTTCACAGTTTTCCTCGTCAGACAGTCAAGATATAAAAGCATGGTCTCAATATCACATTGCTAACAATGAGGTGGTAGCTCCATTGTGGACAAGTGAAAAATTTTTATTATCACTTATACGTGACAAGGTTAACACTTTAGAAATGTAATTCTACACGATGAAGCTAAACGTGAAAGTTTTTAGTGCCTTAAACACTGATCAAACACCTGTCGATAAATCTGATTGTCTAATCTATGCCCTCACCAAAGAAACAATATATCGCTTCCGTGATAAGTTCTCTGAATATGTTTGGCGCTCTTTATGGTTGATTGATTGGCAACAGTGGTACAATAGATTTCCTTGAAACTTGTTCATTGGCAACAATTTGAGTTGGTACAGTAGTTGACGTGAACCAAAATAACTGTAATCGGTACTGTATATAGATCACTTTGTGCTCTCTTTACCGAAAGTTGGGCAAGGCCGTTAAGGCCGACAACTCTCTTCTACAGCCATACAAGTGGTTATGGGAGAAAGCAAAGTCTAGTAGCATGTCTTATTACAGGAAAATGGTGAATGATTTGGAGATCCAGATTTTGATTTTTTTACGTTCAATTAAAACGGGAAACTTTACCTTCTTTAATCCTTATGATCACTTGTGAAATGGATTTTTTCATTTGACCGCTATAACTACTCCCGCTGGATTACATTGCATGTAGTTGATTTGATTTTTTCTGTCAATTACTCATCCAGATGTGTACTATCAGGATGATGCAAAGGTAATTTAGTTTTGCCAAATAAAAATGGCCATTTTCACATATGATCAAATACATGAACAGAACAATAAAGTTATTAAAGGCAAAGGAGATGAATAAGCTTTTTTGAACTTTGAGGAAGAATCAGCTTATATTCGATGGGAAACATGTGGCCCAGAGATAGGCAGAATTTATGAGTTTGAGGAGGAAATTAAGGATGATACATTTTTCTATGCACCAGGCAGTAATAGTCATCATGAGAATAATGAAACATTTAGCACAAATTTCAGGAATGTACAAACCGTTCTTCATGCCATTCCTTCCAACCATTTCCAAATTGATCCTCTTTGTGCACTAAATAGTACTTCACATGTGTTCCCTAAATCTGTTGCAGAAGAATTGAAAGATATATTGTCTGTGGAGGAGATCCTGGTTAAAACATATGTCAATGATAGATTGATACAGCTGAAGATCCCTACTAAATCAAAGATCACGAAAAACAAGTTTCAAAAACCATACCAGCCACTAAGCCATCTTCATGAACAAGCTGAGAAGTGCTGTCCAACATGGATTACCGCAAGCTGCTAAATTATTTGATATTGAAATATATGGGCTACCCTCTTGCTTTGCATCAAACCATAAAATGTACCAAAGGTACTAAGATTTCAACACAAGACCGTTTTCAATTATGTGAACCTCCCTATTTTAGCCCATAAAACCTCAAAGCGCTTATTGTTGAGGCGTCACCTACTGCGCAAATTATCAAATGAGTCTGTTGAAAATTTTCATGACTTTGCAGTTGTATTTTATCACCATGTTCTTCAATTAGCTGCAGGTTTTGAAATGTAATATTTGATCGCTATTTCAGTGATAGCCTAAAGGCACAGACTCGAATTGGTCGGAAAGCAGGAGGTACACGTGTTTTTCAAATCAGCGATGACGCCCCGTTCTCTCAGGAATTTTTGAGTACATTTCTTTGCAACTCTGCTAGCAAGAATGACCTGGGAGTTTAATTGGCTTCAAAGCTTATAACCATCCGTACTGAATGCGGTAACACTCAGCTCAAACTTTGAGTCACTTATGAAGACTAAACTATATAATTCCCGCCAATGAACAATACATCAATGGTCGACAGTACAACTGATGAAACAGGTACGACATACACTTCATTGCATACGAGATGTACTTTGAGATCGAGGTACAATCCACAGACACTAACGTCTTGATACTTCTATTGGCTTATGTTGCTGCGGAGTTGAAAACCTTAAATCGTAATACCTTCAATATGTTCTTTAAGATGGGCATACCAAGCCGACAATGGCATGCTATTGTTCAAGTAATCAATCAGATAGTCCTCGGCATATGTAAAGCTATGCTATTTTTCTACTGTTTCATTGGTTGTTACACCAGTTCAAGTTTCCATGGAAAAAGAAAATGTTCATTTTTTGATGGCTTGATGAAAAGTGATAGCAAAGATAAAATAAAAAAAAATTTAACTTGAAGAATTCATTCAGACATGCATGTGATAAAAAAGCAAAGTGTACATCGCGCAAGTGCCATAAACTGAGGATCTCATGCTTGTCGTAATGTCATTGCAACAGGACCTGTCATCATTGTTTTGGGGTCATTAAACTGTTACGTAGCTCACTTTTTATTAAAATTTTGATATGGAACGAAACATAATAAAATCCACTATCCGACTGCCCCTCCGAGCGTTACGTAACGATTCAATGATCCTTTTGAAGTTTATTGACCAAGTCAATCTGTGGCAAAATACAATTTAAGGCCTGTTTCAGGTTCTGGTATGTAAAATACATTGTAAAACTTCAATTTTTATGATTTTTTACTTGTTATAAAGGATTTATTTGTATCAAACACCCAATAATAGGGGTATTCTAAACAAATTGAGGGGCCATACTTCAAAATCGGATCAGCGGTTCCCGAGATAAGTATTTTCACCCTTTGGATGACATCATCATTCTTTTCAGGCCCCAAAAGATTCCAAATACTGATCAAAAAATTGATCAGTATTTGAGTTCATAAGAGCTTTCCCAAGCTTTCAAGTGTAGACGATAGGTAAAAAGAAGAGCTTCGGCTGTCTCTACTTTCTCCTTGAAACTTACCCAGAAATCCATTTTTAGACCATTTAAAGCAGTCTAGACCTAAAAAATTTCTGAGATTTTTTGGAGAAAAAGTGCATGTAATAACATCTCTTTGATTGAAAGCAGCTTCTCGCACGTTATGAATTCGTGGGAGTTGAATGGTGATTCTCAGTCAGTCTATAATTCTTCAGAAGCGCCGAAGGTGATAAATGGCTTCCTCAGTATGTTCCATATGGTTGAAATGCTCGAGTGGTTTCTCGTTGAAGTGTCTGCGGTCCAATCTGGAACTCTCTCTGCGTATACTAGGTACGTATGTCCGGCCAAAAGAAGCAAGTCTGTAGCTGCGTGCTGAAACGGGTAAACTGGATCTGGTGATCGTTGGGAAGGTTATTTAAGTTGCAATGGGGCGGTTTCGTTATAGCGGTGGCAGTTTTTCTGTATTTGCTGGATGTGACTGTTTATATTCGGTCAGAAACAACGTTGACGGAAATTTTCTTAAGTCACATTGATACCTTGATGTCCAATGTGAATGTTTTCATGCAATATGTTTCGGCGTTGAGAGAAAGAGAGAATGTTATATTTAACGCGGGGAACCAACAAATTGCCGAGACAATATTTCCAGATGGGCCCACGTGGCGGGTCTTAGAGTACTTAGAACGCCCATTGCATTTACGAAATTCTCTCAACCAAACAACCCGACCAATTTGAGCTAGCGTTACATTACGTAATGAGTTTTTGCTCAGAAACTCAGAGATAACATGGAAATAAATTTCCGCCAGAGGTGGGAGTCGAACTTTTAACCTTTCTCTATGGATTCAAACGTCCTACCACTGTGCCTTTAGTAAGTTTATGGAAATTTTTTTCGGTGTACCACAGGAATCTATTCTAGGATCCCTGTTTTTAGTATTTTCATTAACGATTTGTTTTTCTTTATTATTGAAACTGAGTTGTGTAACTTTGCTGACCATTACGCCTCGTACGCATGTGATACAAACATTGACTGCTCCTACATCACCGAATGGTTTTCAAATAATTCTATGGTGGGTAATAAATTTCAGTTTATGTACTAAGGGAATATTGCTGATTATGTTAATCTATTTATTTTTATTGGAAGAGAGGAAATTTTACCTAAGGATGAAGATAAGCTACGAGGAGTGAATATAGACCAAAATCTTTCATTTAAGACTCATATTAAAGGAATCTGTTCAAAGGCCAATAGTAAAATCAGAAGAATAAGATGTTTTACGTCTGTTAAAAAACCTAAATTTTATGAATAATTTTATTAAGCTTTTTTAAAATCAACTTTTAAATTATTTGGATGTTTTTTTCTCGCTAATAAACAAAACTCATAAAAGACGTATACCAGGAAAGTTATTCAAACTTTTATGACCTCCTAAAACTGGATAGCAATACCACTGTACAAATAAAAAATCTCCTCATTCTAATGTGTAAGATATATAAATCACTAAATAACCAAAATCCCACATTCATGAAAAATTTGTTTTGTTTAAAATCCCTCTGCATATCTGCGAGTACAAAAAATTCTGGTTCAACCGGCAAGTTACAAGGGTACAGACACAAACTTTTACCATAGCATAACTGCATGGAATTCATTAGATCCATAATTAATGAATTCAAAATCCTTGTAGGAACTAAAAACTGGACTATATACTTGGTACGGAAAGGGATGTGTCTGTAAAGTTTTTAGAGTCTAATTATTTTTATTATTGTATATATTTTTTTGCCTAAGTGAATACTTTTATAAATTTTGACACCGAGCTTAGTTGGAATAAATTAGTTTATACATATAACTATAATGTAAACCAACTTTAAATAAAGATATCTCTCTTGTCCAGAGTTTTTACAGTTCTGTAATAACTTCTTGGTGTTGTTCTGGAAATCCTTGATGGAATGTGATCTAGCAGTGGTATTGTAAGTCTTCAGTTGCGAATTTTCTAATCGTAACAAGCTTATTGATGCTACTGTTACGTTCGTTGTATAGCTGCACTGAAGCCTCCAACATAGATTCAATAGGTGATAAAGTTGATGGTTGAGGTTTTGCAGGTGGTTTTGGGATTTTGAAAGTAGCATCGGGTCCATAGTTTCGTTTTCCGGGAATAGAGACGACAGAAATTTGTAGGCCAACGTTTTTTTCGCGTATCCTTGCGTTTGTAATCATGTCTAAGTCGCGATTGTTGAATATGGGTACCAAGGGTTTGTGGTCCACTTAAACAATCAAATGTTGAAGTGGACCAAAAAAACTTCCTTGAACGAACATCGACAGTTTTCGAGACGGAAAAGGAGAGCCAATGCCTCGCCTTCGATTGGTGCATATCGGCTCTTGGCATATCTTGTAAATCTTAAGCCGGAGTAAACAACCTTCCAATGATCAACGCCGCATAATAAGTCAGTGCGTGTTGGGCAAGTACATTGCTGCTGTGACACCGAGCCCTTCTTTACTCCAATTCGTTGCCAGACACGTTGGGAATTTCGTTTGAAATGTACTGATTTCATTATAGATTGAATCAATAATTTACAGTTTAGATTGTTTGAATAAAGATTCCAAAGTCTTGTCCCATAGAACTGTCTACTTATTTCAAATAACTCACGGATTGGGTTCATTATGGGTGTTTGGACAAACGCATACGATGTTTGACTGATAGGCCTAAACCGGTATCTTATACTGGTGATGTTTGATGATGAAGGAAATTCTTTTATAGATTGTAACTGCTTATCTGGTGGTTTGTGATGGGATAAATTGTTAAACTTAAACTAATCCCGCAAAAAAACTTGAATGACATCATCTGGGATCTGCAACCTATAAGTCTTGATCGTTCTTCTGTTTGCAAGTTCTCCTCCAGACACCTATCCCAGACTTCCATCAGTTGATTGTAGTACTGCGATATCTGAAAATTGTAAATATAGAGTATTGTACAAGACTGAGAAGTGGAATTGCTCGATTTCTATAGCATACAGTTTAATGCGTAAGTTTCAGTACATATTAGAGGTAGATATTACACCAAAGCGAATTTGTTGCCATGCCTGAAATGAAAAATAAAAAAATAAGAAATTACTGAGGAAATACAAAAATAGCTCCTTAAATATGAATAAATATATAACTTATTGAAGGCATTAGGATGAACTGTCAAATGAGTAACTGATAGCTTATATAGTACTGTCACATTCTGAAAAACGTCATTAACACCATCACTCGATATCTCAATGTTTTCATTGATCGCTCGAGGCATTCGTTAGTGTTTTGGAGTAAACTTAATGATCACGATGATGTTGCCAGCGGTTCCTATAGTTTCGCTAAGAATTCGGCATTGCTTATTTTCATCTTTGACAGATAAGCTAAACAATTGGCTACGACAATGAGTTACTAACGCTTTTGGCTGTTCATTTAAAATTGTCTGGATCGTTTTATTTTATCTTAAGCATCTAAAAAAAGGAATTCTGCCGAAATTTTCTCTCTGGCGAAAAATTCTATAAAACTACAAACAATAAAAAGGAAAAATGTATGTAAATAAACTGGAGGTAACAACAAGAATCAGGGTTAAACATAAGCAAACAAGGATGGCAAACAAGGAATATACTGAATTTAAAACACAATTTAAGTCTAAAAATTAAACAAAGGGCTCTCCTCGTACACAGCATTTGTTCTTAACTAAAGCTCACAGCATTTGTTCTCAATTCACTTTTGATTGATACATCTAAATTAAGTTGCACTCACAGTTTTAAATCTCTTTTCAAAGACCTGAATGATATTTCAGCCATTAATTACAGATATTACAATACAAGCGAATTCAACAAGTTCCAATCCATAGATCTCATGTCATATACATCAAATATTACGTCTTTGTCTTCTCATTTTGATGGTCTTAGAGTCCAATGCGACTAATTTCTAGTTACGCCTGCAGTTATTGGCATAACTGAATCAAATCTGTATCGTAAATAATATTAAAAATGTAAACTAGAAAATTTTTCTCATGAACATATTCCAATCGAGGCAAAAAAGGTGGTTCACTGCTTTATATTAACTTTAAACTTGATTATAAGCTACGTGCAGATCTAAATAATAAATAATTTATATAGATAGTTTATAAGGATTTTTTGTTTTTGTTTTTCTATTTTATTCTAATTTTTACTAATATAACAGGACGAACATTGATAGCAGCAGAATATGTATTTTGCTGAAGTTTATTATCCTGCATAAATATGTTTTATAATAATATAATATTAATAATAATATTAATAAACATAAGGAGCTAAAATCTATTTTCGTTGAAATTTTCAATCCTTCTGAAACTAACCTTATTGTAGGTTGTGTATTTCATCATCCAAGTGTGAGCACTAAAGATTTTAATAATGATTATCTTGAACCTCTATTTGAAAAACAAAGCTCAGAAAAAAAAAACATACTGATAATGGGAGACTTTAACATCAACCTGCTTCAATATGTGGAATATTCAGGTGTTTCTGATTTTCTCGAGTCTGTAACCTCCAATTCATTGTTTCCTTTTATTTCTCAACCTACACTTATTACTTCCCGCTCAAAGGCACTCGTGGTATAATTTCTGGGAATCTGATCATTTCCATTTCATACCATTTGGCTCAATTTTTTATACTCCCTTGTAACTCAAGGAAGGAAAATAAAACAACATCAATATCAAGGATTTGTTTTAAAAGTTTCAATAAAAAAGGAACTTATATATACAAGATTTAAGTAATATTAAATGGGAGGAACATGTTAATAATTCTAGTGATGCGAATGCTATCACAAAGAACGAAATCTTTTTGGAATTTAAAAACAGAACTTGGAATTCAATGCGAATGGCATAGCATTTAGTTTTTCCCAGAGGGCTATCAACAATTATGGTTTGAAAGAAACATTCCACTCTGTATTGAAATTGACGGGCCAAAGTGACAGGATTTTGGTTTAATATTTCACACCTTTTTTTGTACGATAGATTAACAACGTCTTCATCAGACGGTGTTTTACCTTGTTGTTTACTAATAATGATATATACTAGTTCACTCACCTGAGATCTGCACAAGAAAGAGTAAGAAAATATGTTGGCAAACCAAAAGTTCTAACAAAGGCTAAGAAGTCATATAAAAAGTATTCCAAATAACTGGAAGTACCTCTCCCACTACCAGGAACTTTTTTCATAGCTATTATAAATTTGTGACATAATCCAAAAACGTTGATTAATAGCTTGTGCAAAAAAGAAATATTCATTATCAGATGAAGACTTTTGTGTGTAATTTAGGAGCCTTTGGTTAAAATATCGTTTCAGACTTAACGTAACCTCTCTGATGATGTATCAAATTCGTCTTTTACTGTGCCACTGAATAATACAGTTTCACTGATTGCAATGCGATTTTCGTTCATCGGGTTAACCTGAATGTTTTCAACGGATAAGTCAATGTAACCATCATCTTCTTTATCAGAAGTTCCCAAATTTGACAACCTTGTGATATATTATAAGTCACTAACTCGATATCAAAATATAATGAACTATTTTCTTTTAAAAATGTCAAAAATTCTAAGAGAAACAATGCTCTAACTGATTCGTAATAAACATTAACTTTGTATTCAAGTTTCCGTTTCAATCTAATTATTAAAACAGAATTAGAATTATTACCCTTGGTAACAACATCAGGCGAGTCTAAAGTTAAATTACAAATTGTACCACGGATTTTCCTGAGTTTTCTTCTCGGCATGGTCAATAGGTTCTTAAATAACAGCCGTTTTGCAACGATAACTTCTTCTAATATCCTTAAATCTTTAAAATGATCTGGGATATCATAAATTTCTAACTTATTACAAATAGCTTGAGAACTCTCCTATAATTAGTTATTGCATGTTCTACAATACAAATATATTCAACGATAACATCATTTTTTTTTGCTCATGTGCAGCAAAATAAAAATTTTTTCGATATTAGCATATTTGTGTTCGTAAAATAATTTCAAAGAACTTCGGTATAAGCTACGTTTACACGATACACAAACATGGAATATGTCTCTAAGTTTGTTGTAAAATTTCTCAATACAATTTGTACTTTTATTCTCTTCACCATATTTTTCTGGTCTTCGTAATTTCATGTTTTTCCCTTCTCTGAATTTCAGATTGTTTTACGTTTTTGTGATTTTAATTGTTTATAATATTGCGATGAAGACTTAATTGCATCTTTGTTTTCCTGATAAAATGAGTTAATATTATCTGTTTTGCTGGTAAAATAATCTAGATTTTTCTATTTTCGCAAAATATTGTGGTGAACTCTCGTTTTTGTTTTGGTGGTAAACTTGTACTGGGTTATTTTAAGATGTTGATAGGTTCGGCCATACTGCATGCAGTCAATGCGTTATAAATAGTTTTGTAGCTATTTGTTTATCAACTATTAAAAAAATAGTAACTGGAACAAGCATCCATTAAATTGTGTTAGAAAATGGTGATATCATCCATAAAAGTCAAGGTTATTTAGGATATACCTTTCAACAAATACCAGATATTATTCTGTTAAAAGGGACAGAGATTTTAATCGTACAACTACTTCAAACTGAAAGCGCCATGACAAAGGAACTTGAACTTACGGATAATGTTATTTCTGACTATAAACATATATACCTGAGCAACTTGCGGAGATCTGATAGGGCTATAATTGCTATGAACAGTTTCATGTTCACGATAAAAATTGAAAAAAAAAAAAAAAGAAAAAAAAAAGCCGGTTATCTGTTTGATTCTCATAGCAGATATGAGCAAGGTATTCCTTTTAATAATGACACATCCAATGTCTTTTTAAATTTAAAGATATCCTTAAGAAGTTAAGAAGTATTTGAGGTACGTTTATCTGACAGCTTGTGATAATACAAAATTATGTTTTCTGCTGCAGTACTTTGAATGTTTATGCAGTGAAAGTGATAAAATCAAACTTATTTTTTATACATTTGAGTCCTATAAGAATACAATGAGAAAGAATGAAACACAAAATATGATACGATCAATAAGATCAATTACAATTTTAAATTGAAACTACTGACATAATATATTTTTTAAACCCATGGGTACCGATTACCTTTTACCATATCTAGGGATATTTGTATAAAGTATCATAATACTTAACTAGGAAAAAAAAATGAATGTATTTTTTGAAAAAGCTGTTTTGGTAAACAGTGAATTAATAGAAAAAATGGAAATTAATGTAAAAAATGGCCAGGTAAAAATGGTCAAGAAAAAAATGAGCAAAGTATTTAGCTAGGAAAAAATGACCAAGGAAAATTTATAAGAATTGGATGTGTATGATCTAGATGAAATAGTTTATCTAAAGTCATCATTCATCATATCGTCCTCTAGATGATTTAAGAAAACAGTTTGTACCCTATTACTATAATGTATTAAAATATTAGTTAATCAACGCTCGAAATAATTCAGGAATGCCTGACGATCTTCGTGATCGGTGAAAGTAAAAAAACCACCGATCAGTTGAAATATTGATCGATCACCATTTATACAAAAAGTAATAAATGTCAAGTGAAAGGATCATAATTTACAGCCCTCGCTAATAGAAACAAAGTGCCTCGACAAATGGCAAATATTAACTCTTAAATGTTTATATTTTAAGTTGTATCTATGAATTTGTGTTAGATAACGTTTCATTTTTGAAAGTAAGCGTGATCTTGTACTTGGTTCTTTGTAAAAACTTTGACATAAGTCATTCAAAGATAACGAAGAGCCAAGGATGCAGCCGAGATGTTTATAGTTGTCAGTGAAATGAATGTGCGTGTCTGGATATAATAATACCAATAGTTTCGTTTTTGAAAGTCTTCGACTGGTTCCAAACATCATTGACTTAGTTTAACCTTTGCTAAGTTTAATTATTAAGCCATTTAGATTAAAACAGTCAGATACTAGTTTTAAATCTTTAATCGAACGGTTTTCAATAACTTTAAAAACTTTTATCGGCAAAGAAAATCACAGTATCATCAGCATATTTTATCACAGTACTGTGTTTAAGATGTTTCTTAATATCGTCAAAGAAAATAATGAAAAGAAGTGGACGAAGAATAGATCCTGGTGGTACTCCTGAGAGAAACTTAAAACAGGTTGAAAGTTTTTTGTTCGATCCAACTAACTGGTCTCTACTGAAAAGATAATTGGTAAAAAAAATCAAACTCTTTGTGTATAATTCCAAACGATGACAACTTATTTAAAAAAGCACAATGCGAGATAGTGCCAGATGATTTCCTCAAGTCAATAAAAACAGCCCAAACTCTAATAAATTTTCCTTGATCTTTTTTACTAGGCCATTTTTTCCTTGGCCCTTTTTCCTAGGTAAATGCCTTGGCCCTTTTTTCCTTTGACATTTTTTCCTAATTCATTAATAGGATCTCTCTGTAGTAAAGGCAATGATTGAAGAGAAAAATCAGTAAAATGCCAAAAAATATGCAATGCACGCAAATTTTATTGCATATGGGTTATTACTATTTTTTCTTTTGTTTTTACTGGCTCTATGGAATTTTCTGTCACTCGCCCCTTATATGCTATAACAATATGCAGCAGTTAGTAGCACATGCAGACCTTACATTCAAATAGATCTATCGACTAAACTATGTTACTATAACATGAATAACAATAAAAAACGAGATTTATGGTATGCACTAAATTTTAATAATAAATATATATACAATTAAATATTAATCGATATGGAATAAAAAATCTATATGGACACAAACATAAAAATATAATTCATCGTTTTCCGAATAAATTTTTAAACTATATATATTCAAACTCCCACATCTTCTAAAAAATATTTTAAAAATCTTTTAAACCATCTACAATGATTGTAATGATATGTTAGAACAATACAAAACTCTCGCTAATATTTGAAAAGATATAGAGATGCTGATGGCTTTTTCTTGTTAAAAGAAAACACAAGTGAAATTTCTGGTAATGATGTGATATTTAATGGTTTCTTATTTAAATGGAAAGAAAATATTCTCTAAAATTCTGAAGTTCCAAAGTCAAGTCTTATGGTAAACCTATAGTTTGCCCCCTGGGGGTATGCTGGCTATAATTTCAGAACGCTTGAGGTGTGGTTAGGGTTCAAATTTCTTGCAAAAACTCAAAAAAAATTTTATTTTATGATCAAGATTGTCTGTAAAATGTTTCAAGTCTCTGGTCTAGGATAAAAACTGGGCCAAAATAATTGTTGTAATTTAGTGTAAACTTTGTAAGTCATAATTTTTTTTTAACTTTTAATTTTTTTTCTATCTAAGCCTAAAAATATATTGCGTATCCTAATTTTGTTTCATGAAAAATTAATTCTTAATTACCAAAATATGAAGAACAGCTACACTAAATACTGTTTCTTTATAAAAAAAAAAAAAAATATATATATACGTACTATATTGATTCTAGCTGTTTGCCTTTTCATCGTTCTATAGCTCTTCAGCATGTAAATATGGGATGCAATGACTGTTGAAAAATAAATTTTTAAATGAAATTTCATATAAACCAAATTGATAATTTTATTTCTCATACAGAACTAATACTTTAAAAGGAGATATCAAATTTTTTATTAGTTATTAATAATATAAACAATTATTAGATTTAATAAACACTAAATTTCATTTGGTTTTATTTGGTGGTCACAGCCAATTTTTAAAGTAAGTAAAATATTATGCGAACTACACTTTAATGGAGTTAATACTCTGCAATTTATAAATGTGTTATAGGAAAAGTGTTCTTGTAGGGTATTAGAATGGTTTTTATTAAAATAACATAAATAGAAAGAGATTATTACTAAATCGACTCCCAGATTAACATTCTTTACCATGTAACTGACTTAAAAGAAGTTGAGAAAACGGATCCAGAATGCTGAGTTAAAACATCAAGAAAAATATAGAAAACATTTTAATTAAAAAAATAAAAACACTAAATAAATTATCAAGCCTTCAAAAACATATTTTATTGATGGATTAATCTATCTTTATCAAATTTATTTACGATATGTTTTAAATTTGTCACAAATCATGGTTGCTCAACATTTCCTGTCTTTTTCATATAAGAATAACTGAGAGCCATCGCGTTAAATGTTTCAGTTTGAGTAGGATTCACTTGCAAGAATTGACAACCACATGCTATGGCCTAAAATATGTCAAGGTTGATACTTAAAAAAATGAATCAGATTTGTAAATTAGTTTTTAAACAAAACTAGTAAAAATATAATCAAGTTAAATTTCTGGAAAGCTGTATTTCTAGATAACAACAGAGTCTATAGCCAGTAACCCTTGAGCAGGGCATTTACCAGTAACGAGGTGTGGAAACTGATGACTCTCCCCAAGAAAATAAAACTAAAAGGAATCAAGTTGCTGATAATAAAAACATGAAGCCAGTGTATTTAAAACACAATCAAAGGCTTTTCTTCCCAACAAAGTCAAAGGTAAAGAGTGTTATTGAAATAGAGTACCAATTTAATCCCCTTTCTAGCAAAACCAGGGGTAAGGTAATAGATGTAAGGAGTCAGAGTTTTACATGTTTAGTCACTTTCTTGGGTCACTAACTCAACCATGGATCGAGTCTGTAAGAAAAGGGTGGTTAGTATATTATAGGAGCTTAAACAGTCAAAACAAATTTTATAAATTGCATACCAAATCAACAAATGTAGTAGAATTGTGCAAGCCACACCAGTTTTCCACCATCATCAGGTTTCCACTGAAAGCTTCAAAAAAATCATCAAAACACATAAAAGCAATATCAGCTAAAAACCAGATTATTTAGTCCAGCAAGACTACCTGTGCAGAGTTAAAGCTTACAGACAAGTAAAGATGATCATTTTCACAGAAAAAGCATCTTTTTTTCACCTGAATAACGAAAAAAATATGAGTTCTAGCATTTACCATTTCGTAAAAGGATTTCTTATCAGTCAATATTAATGGTTAAACTAGAAGTACTTGAAATTAAAAAAAAAAAATGTTTGTTTTTTCGAAACAGGAATTTCTTTATATTATCAAATTTAATTCTTGTGAAAAGAAAGCTATAAATGAAAGTCATGTGTAAAATTACTTTTTATCTGCTGAGAATACGTGTATATATCAGATACTGTTAAGCATGTTTTTGCAGGTTCAAAGACAACACCATCAACAAGTTTTTCACCTAACATTTTCTCAACACTTCCTTCATAATTATTTGCTTTTGTTGTATAGATGAATGTATTGTGTGATATATTAGAAAATAATGTCTTGTAAACCACTTCATCCTATAAAAGATCATGCCAATGAAATTTGAAACCTACAGGAAACAGCAGCTGCTACGGTTTTAGCCAAAGTATTTAACAAAAAAAGGCAAACACCGAAACTACCTTAAAAACCTGGAAGAAGAAAAAGAAAGAAGAATATAAAGTTGGCTAATGTATTTTGATAGTTCTCGTTAAATATAAATTTTAATAAATACTAATTTCCCATTTAACATTACTTGTTTAATTATATTGACTCTCAAAAGAACTTTATAAAAATGCCTAAATTTTCGATCTTGGTTTTAGATTCAAAGGGAACCTCAACCATTTTCAAATTTTTGACATTGGATATGTTTTTTATTTCTTTGAATTATCTTTTTTTATTCTGAAGATAAATTAATTAAAAGTAAGAGTTAGCCCAATGACATCACTGAGCTTAGTTCAATGACATCACTGAGCTTAGTTCAATGACATCACTGAGCTTAGTTTAATGACATCACTGAGCTTAGTTCAATGACATCACTGAGCTGCCACAAATTTTGGAAATAAAATTTCCAATATGAACTCAATAAATATTACTTGTAACTTCGGTATCATATCCATGCTGTGAGCTATTTTAAAAAGAATCTAAACAATATCTTTAAAAAATTTGTTCAGCAAAATAACGATTAATATGTATTTTGTTACTTTATGTTATTTGATGTTATTTTATTTTTTGGTACGTCATCCAATGCAAAAAACAAGCACTTTGTATGCATACTATATTGACATTGAAACAAAACACATATTGATCTTTTCCTTTCATCACCAATTGGAATTAAAAGATAACAAAGAGCCATATATTTTATTCTAGTTTTCACTTTATCATTTCTTAAATCTATACTTGTGAATGTTTACCTGAAATCATGTCATCAGATTTTGAAGTACCTTTAAATTAAAAGTGTGCTTTTTAGGTATACTAGCTATAATTTTGTTTCTTTACAGTGGTTTTGCTAATTTAAAACTTAGTATAAATCAATGACAATTTTGACAGAATTTTCACAGTTTATATTTTAGTCAGTTAAAAAAAAATTTAGTTATAACGACTTGAGAAGAAAAAAAACATAAACAAAGCCTGATAACCAATTAGAAAAAATATAAATATATTAAAAATATATATAAATTAAAGAATGTATATATTTTTTGCTGCTATTTTTAATTTTTATTCCGTTAATAACTCAAAAAATATACATTTATTAAAAAAAGACCAGCATGAAATCCTAATGAAAATAAGTTATATTTTTTGTAACAAAATGTTGACCTACCATTTTGAATTTTTACAATGGGGTATGTAGCTAAAATAACTTATAATATAGAGAGCACACCAACCAAGTTTCATGCAAAAATCACACGGTCATGTTCAGAAATTCCCTGACTAATATATATATATATTCTTGAGAGAGTCAATACAAATAATTAGATAATTTAAGTAAAGTAATATTATCTGTTAGCTTGTTCTTAAAAATCTTTTAACAATTCATCTTCTAAGATGTGATAGCTCTGGGTCATATTATAGTTAATTATTTGGTTTTACTTTTTATTAATTCTTTAGTTTTATACCATACAAAGGACGCCTGAAATATCTTAAAAACAATGATTCTTAGAACTTCTCCTACCCAGCCCCGCCAAATGTTCGATGACCAAGTAACTACTTGTTGTATGAAATAAAGAGAGCCTAAGAAAGCTCCAGATAAGAAAATGCAAGCGTTATATTAAAAATGTTTCTGAGATTTGTTGGGAAACATAAAAGAAACAAAACCATTAGACCAAATTTATCAATATTATTTTTAAGTACCTTTATTGATAAAGGATCTATAAAACCAATAATAGGGTAGATCTCCTTCCATTGTTTATACATGCTCACAAGATCATTACCAGTCTTTAACACACCTGAGCAGATCTCGTACTTTTTCTTTTCCTAACAATAGTGATGATATCAAAATCAATAATTTTTTAAAAGTAAATAATTCCACATATTTATTATCAGCAGCAACCAAACACCTAACAGGTTCAAAAGTAATGTCTTTTATTAAAATTGTTGACAAGATTTAAAACTAAACCCCCAAATCCTGGCAAAGAGAACTAATGAAATGTTAGAACAAAATTCTCTTAAATAAATTTGGTACCATCAAATTGATATTATAGATTGTCCAACAATAAACTAAGTTGTTTAGGGACCATCATTGATTTCCCTTCCAAATATATAAGAGCAATAATAAATTATAGCATGTGTGTCATAAATTATGTTTATGTATCAATAAAGTTTTCCAAAAACATGCAATAAGCATTTACCTAGATATAATTCCTCGTTCCCTCTATTCTGTGAATCCGCAATGCATTGTAGTACTTTTATTCAACAATATAAAACAATATAAAATCATATTTGTTGCCTTTTTTTTTGAAAAAAAAAACTGTGTTTTTTCTAAATGACATAATACAACAGTTTAAATAATGTTATATAGCCGGTAAACATATGTCGCACACCAGGAGAGAGTTACGCTTTGCTCTTTAAATTTAGCTGTGCCCTTCGGCTTGCCTCCCAAAACTATCCCTTTGACTATTCACAATAAATAGTTTTGTATAAAAGAAAGTTTTCCCGTGCCCTTACCTTAGGTTGTTTTGAAGATTTGGCTAACTGGTGCACAAAGTAAGAAAGTTATTTCATGCGTATGTTTTACTTTTTAGCTGCATTATATATAATACATATATATAATACTGCATTAAAATATAATACACTGGATTTTAATATATATATATCTTTAATATATCTTGATATTATAAATTTTTCTCAAAAACTCAAAGATAACATTGAAAATAAATTTCCTTCAGAGGTGAGAGTTGAACTCATAAATAGCATTTCGATCTGTAGCTCAACGCCTTCTTAACTGAGCTATACCTGTATACCGTGTTGATCAAAACTTTATGGTCAAGACTTTCTTAATAATTGTTATTGCAGATTGTCTATTGCTGAAAAACCACGAATCAAAAACGATGATGACAGTTGGCATAACGGCGACCAATGAAAATGCTTGATTAAAACATGTTCTGAAATTATGATTCAATTACATGATCCAATCATTGAAAAGCATTTCGCTACTACATTAACAAAATTAATGAATAACGATTGGATAATCTGTTTAAATCTGTCAAGTTATTTTTTGGTAGTTGGCATAGTGGCGACCAATGAAAATGCTTGATTAATACATGTGTAAAATACATGTAAAGATTCTTACGCCTTTTTTTTAAGAGCATAATTATAGATAGTGAGTTAGACACTTTTCTAACTACTGCAAATCTTGGGCCTAGTTTTACTGAAAGCTCTTGCATGGTTCCAAGACCAGTTTTTAGAGAAATATCTAATATCCAAAGCGGAGTAGATTTAGAAGAAAATGTTAATAATGATGTTCAATCCTGGACAAGGCCTCTCAAGTACTTGCCAAATATTACTCAAGAAGTAATGATTCATAAATACCTAGTGAATAACAGTATTGGTCATAAAGGAGCATACCATCACAAAACACAAGGTTTAC
This sequence comes from Euphysa ruthae, assembly GCA_035046665.1. Taxonomy (NCBI): domain Eukaryota; kingdom Metazoa; phylum Cnidaria; class Hydrozoa; order Anthoathecata; family Corymorphidae; genus Euphysa; species Euphysa ruthae. The sequence goes on along the minus strand of JAUZNK010074137.1, from coordinate 10,985 downwards.
CAACTCTTTAAAGAAAACTATGCTAAAAGTATTGTTTTTAGCGAGTTATTCAAAAGTAAATAGTTCAAATCAGTCATAAGAATTAGAATTTAACATAAAAAAAAAAAAAAAAAAAATTCAAAAAAGAAATTAATTTACAGCAGAAATATTCAAATATATTCAAACCATTTTTAGAGAAAAATGCAACAAATTTAAATACAGATTGCTTATTCACTATATAATGTTTACTTTATCATAACATAAACCTACAAAAAGGATTTTATAATGCAATATACATTAAACAACAACAAAAAATTATGATTAAAATATGCCAAAAATTTTAATAGATTTGTGGCTATAGAAATAGCCATTTATTTTCTTCTCAGTGGCCAAGTTTCTTTTTAGCTTGTTTTATTGCTATGAATGATATATTTGCTTCCCAAAATATTTTGCTTAATACGTATTCTCATTTTTCTCTGCTTAATAAAAATTATTGGCAAATAGACGGAAACTAATGTTTAAAAAAAAATATACACTCGCTTATTCAATTTTTTAGCCATACTTGCGATTAGAATAGTTATAGGAACAACCTCTGACTTATTTAGAGTTTATTCACAGCCGTTTAATCTAATAATAAAAAACCTTATCATAAATTTCTTCTGCACCAATATCAAGTATCAAATCAAATGTTCCTTCGTGCATATTTGCTGTAGAAGTAAGAAATTCTAAAATTTGTTCAGGCTTGTCAAATACAGGTGTGAATGCACCAGTGAGCAAGTTCTTAGAGCATGACTGAAATAAAATATAAAAAAAAACTTACATATTATATGATCAACTTTCTCAGCTAATATTAAATACCTTTGAGTGATTAGCTTGATAAAATAATTAACCACAAAATCAATTTTTAAAATTAAAATTTTTAACAATTACATAAAAAATCTATAAACCCTATTTAGTAAAAAATTGTGGAAGTTACGATGGCGCTGTCATACTGGTTTTCAACTTTATATATTATACAGCTAACAAAAATATAAGAAAAGATATTTTAACCAGGTCAGATAACAAAAAATAAAGTATTTGTAAGACTGTTCTGATAAATTTCATCCGCCATCACCATGGTATGATATAAATCCTAGCCTCTACTGTAAATAAACCTTTAATACCCTTTTCCCCACCTAAAGCACCGTAAATATTTTTTACCATTTGAGTTTGCCTTTATAAATCATTTAAATAATGCTAAACCCAGTTTAAAATATTGTGCTATAATAATTTCACCAAGTAATCGTTTATGGATACAAAATTATTATCAAAACATCCTGCACATATAAAAATGATAAGTGAAAAGTCAAAAGAAGATCTGAAACATCTTTTCATCAAATATCAATTATATAACTTGCTTATCTTGTTAAAGTAGAACGCCGCATATTATTTCTAATAATATCTTTTCTACTTTTTTTTGTAAGAAACGCAAGCAAATAGAGAAATACTAAAAGAATGTTATCGATAAAAAGCACATATTCGTCTAATTTTAGTTGAAAGAGAGGGAAATATTCATAATTCACAATGTCGTTTTTTTAGGACAAGTTTTTTCCGTAAATGAGGTGCATGGTAATTAACACCAAACTTTCTAAACTTTGTTTCACAAATTGGCTGTTAAAGAATAGCGTTATTTCTAAGACAAGTACTTATTAGGATGTTTTATTATATTAAACATAGAATATTATAAATATTAAGCTTGTAAATATCGAGTACATTGAAGTGGCGCTGCATGTATGTAGCAATCTTTAGAGTTTATAACGTGCATTGCATGCTTTTTTTCTGCAGGAGAGGTTCCAATTTTGTTTTATAGGTGCTTGCTCACATAATACAGGCATAATTTATGTAGCTATGTATGATAGTAAAATACAGCTGAGTGAGATAATTTTTGTTAAACCCGTAAGCATTGGGTTAATTTTTGGCCACAATGCCTACAGCGTCGGGTTATTTTTCACTATTTCACAAATTTCCAACCAGCCTAATAAAACAAGTGTAAAAAGTAATTTAAATATAAAATAAAACTATATTATCATATAAAATGTCTCTAAGAGTCTATTATATACATAAAATACCAAACTAGTAATGAATTACTGTATGATATCGTTCAAAACAGGGATCAACATTCATATCGACTCTCCTTTCATACTTTATTTTTTTGACATACAATGCACCTTTCTGTTGGTTTATCTTTTTTTTCTGTGGCAGGAATAAAGCTGGGGAAATGATGCTCTATGTTATGGAATGGATTGCTGTGATTGAGGAGCAACCACCCCGTCATTCGGAAGACGACGCAACCTCTGATCCATAAAGCTCAATTATTTATTTGACTAACTTCATATGGAATGTTAGCAATTCTAATTTATCTACTTGTGAAGGATATGTTCATTGAAAACACTTATGTTTATAAGATGCGTAATTTTATACCATTTCTTGACAAGTTTGCGCTCTGTTGGGTACAAAGTAGTCATCTGGTCACTGAGATCGACATCGTCCATCAACTGATTATAACAATGAACAATGGTTGGTATGGTTATTTCAATGCCACGTCTAGTGATAGTAGTTTCAGCATTAGGTATGCTGTAATTAAAAAAAAAATCTCTCTTATCTTATCAGTGTATCACTGCAAATTCAAGGTTTTGTTCATAATTCACAACTCGTTCATTTCGATTCAACTTTTCTTTTGTTAACCATTAAAAAAACCTTTACAATCGCGACGTAGATTGCCAATCACGTCAATAGTTCTTTGCTTTTAGCAAGCCTAACTTATTCGTGACCTAACTCTTCATTGTTACAAAAGTAAAGAAAAATTTCTAATAATATTAACTTATTTTGGGATATTATTTGCCTAAATCCAGGTGTTTCAAATAGTCAGATCTTTGTATAATACATGTGTTCTTTTGGTTTATGGATGACACCGCGATAAATACAAAATAATTTCATTTCGCCTGATCGGTTCCCATTTATGTAATCTTGAATATGTAGAAAACTCTCGGTCTCTCACATTTTTTCTAGCATATAAACTTGTTGTTAATTTGCCACAGACTGAGTGAAGCAAACAGTGTACTCAAAAGATATTGTTATAATTAGGATATAGATTATAGACATATTATTTATCAAAAAAATAAGCACTAAGTACTAGAAACTAAAAACGTAGATACTTTTTATACAGAAGAAACATTTTAACAATAGCAGTTTATAAAAGTTATTCTTTGCTTCAAATAATAGCAAATAATAGTTCAACCTATCAATTCAAACCAAAGTAATCCAGTAACGTAAATTTATTTAGAAAAAAATATACATAAATTTCCTTGAAGTAAAAATAAACGACGATTGCTATCACAACAATGTAATTTAATTTCAAATTTGTGATTAAAAAAAAAACCGCAATATGTAGACTTATTTTTGGGTTTTTTTTTGAAGTGTTGATTTGAGGACATAAAATGGCTTACTTGGTGGTTTTGCAAAATTAGGTAAAAAATTTGCTGTTTTATAACGTTTTTTTTTGGTTTTTTGAAAATTACAGTGTTTTTTTTTTAAGTTATGTAATAAGTAACTAATGGATTGGTTGTGTATTAGCGTAATTAGTATATGAAGATTTAATATCCGTCGCTTCCGATTTTTGTTCAAACGGTATTTTTTTACTTGTAAATACAACGAGAAAGTGAGCAATTTTTGAAGAAACGAAGTTCAAGTGCAAAACCCTTTTTTTTTCCATCCATCCTCATGGCAATTTTCTACTGTTTGTATATGCTATTATTTTTAAATATATAATTATAAAGACTGGACTGACTTATTTTGTATGTAAAATCTAATTAGAAGCTGAAAGTTCGTTAAATCACAAAATAATTGAAAGTTACAGATCAAGACAAAGTTGGAAAGGTAATTTCTCAGTGGATTTTATTCAATTAAGGTTTCATTCACTGTTTTTTTTTGTTATTATTAAGAGATAATACTTCATTGAGACCTATGCTGAGATTAAGAAAGCGAACAATTCTTAAATTTAGTTTTGTGGAGCGAATATAAAACCATAAAAAAATTCTAATGACAGCTCGTGAGAAACAACACTGCAACAATTCGCTGCCATATCTCTTATGATACTCAGGACACGACTTATCATAAAGTGCAGGGTATTTTAGCACAGTTTTAGCAAGATTGACATCTTCTTTCACTATTTTAAATGTTGTTTTGTAAAATATATATTTTGTATACCTCTTCAACTCAGTTTCCGAATAAGAAAATCAAAAATAGACCGTTTTTATTTGATTTAGCTAACTTTTCAGTCATGAAGTGAGTCAAGAATGAAAATATTTTCATTCAAAGCGCATTGACATTGAGAGTTAAAGCCAACTCTGCTACGAAAATTATATGTAAGAAGCTTCACAGGGTAAAACTGAAATTCACTGGAAATTCCAGAGGGCTTTACAGTTTTCAAAAATTCCGTAAAGTGTCAGTAAAACCTCTTGGGAGATTAGATTCATGATTTTCCTTCCTGATTTGAATAAATCTAATTTCAGGACCCATAGCGTCAACAGGATTTTTGGTTAAAAGTACAACTGTAACGAAATAGTAAGCTCTTGACTTACTATCAGTATAATATACTGATATATATTATATATATTATATAGTGTATAAAGTCATTAAAATATATATATATTTTTTGAAAAACCATCCTTTAAAACCATGTTTTAATATGAAATTTTTACACTCTGAATCCTATTTCGAATCCTCTTTACACAACTAGCGTAATAAGTTCTAAATCTTTTATTGTGACATGAATTAAGAAGAATAACAAGCAATGAAAACTCAATGTTAGAAATAACGCTTTGAGAAAATAGTTTTTGGCATCTTAAAAATTTTTAAAGAAAATAATGTTTTGAGGGAAATAATAACAAAAAAGTTTTGAAGAAATCAAATTTAAACAAATAAAGCTTGGAGATCAAAATTAGAAATAATTTTTTTGTGGTGTTTTTTGATATACTTTGGTCTCAAAATTGAAGAGGTAAAAATCCTAATTTTTAATAACTATTTTTCTGCAAAAAGATAAGAAAACTAAGTATTATCTAAAAAGATATCTCCAAGCTTAGTAGATGGAATTTCAATAGTCCATAAGTATTTGCATAGGTTGCCAGCTCAAAATTGATTTTATTATTTGAAGGAATCTTATTTTGTGGTAAATATTCTTATTTCTTTTTACAGCAAAACTCTCAGCCTTCTTCCTTTATGCAGACAGATGGCGATTTTGCTAAATTTGTTTGGTGATAAGACATTCTGTTAGGAGGTAGGAATAAAATATTTTTCTATGTTATTTTTGAATTAATTGGTTGTCTTAATAGAAGAAGTGAAAGTCATAACTTTTAGTAGGTTTTAAAATATATGTAATAGTTGATAAAGGATTTGCAAGTTTTAAATGTAATTACAGCAAGGTTTTAGGCTATTAGTAAATTTTATATATATTATATAATATATATATCTTAATTTTACATTTCGTAAAAAAATGAATAAAAGTTTTTTATTGCTAAAATTTTTGCTGTTATTTTCAGATGGCAATTAAAAATCAAACAATATTAAAAGATGAAGATGACTTCACTGTTATCAAGGCAGACATTGCGAAAGTGAAAACTGACTTAAACGAAATAATGAAAACCCAAAAGGACATTTTCAGTTTTCTAAATAAAAAGCATTGGAAAGCAGTCTCTCGGTTAACTCAGAAAAACTGGAAAGCAAAAATTTTGAGAGTGCTTTTTTCTCCCTAATCAAGCCAACCAAACTTGGTAATCTATCTGATGAAATTCAATATTTTTTTGTAAATTACGATGAATTTTTGACAGTGATAAGTAACAAAGTTGTTGAAGGGGAAATTTCAATGAGGTTAAAGAAGATTCCAAAATTCCAACGAAGGAGATTTTACGGGAATTTTAAACAAAGGATATTTGATAACCTCTGTAGAAAACGACGCGAATGTAAATGAAAAAATCAAAGGTGATATCAAGTTTACTGAAGATGAGTTGCACCAGTAATGCCACAGCTCTGGTACCAGAAAACAGAAGGACAAAATTAGCATAAAATAGCGTAAAAGAAATATGAAGAATGAAGGTAATTTTGAAAGAGGCAATACGGAAATTTCCTGAAGATTTCCACAATGTGAAAAAATAACGTCATAAATAAAAAATCCAGGAAAAAAAAGCCTGTGATTTGGAAAAAAAGAAAAAAAATTTGTATATAATAATCTTCTGATGATTTTAAGGTACTTTCCTGTTTTACCCTCACCACACCTCACCACACCCACCCAGTTAAAATTCTATGAAAAGTGCTCAAATATATTAAAAATTATGTTTCTTTTTTAAAATACTTTTGTGAAGATTTAAAAAAAATTTTTTAAAGTTTTAAATTTTAAAAGGACGCTTTTTAAAATCTTGGTACATTTTTTACAATATTGTCCATTATAGGAAGTTTTTAAAATATTGTCCATTATTAATGCTGAATTTATTCGGCAAAAAAGCGGCTTAAATTAGTCTCGGAGACATTTATAGTATCCCTCATATTTTATTAGTCAAAAAGAAGAATTTCGAAAGAAGAAATGAAAAACGCTTAGTGTAGAATTTTGGATAAAACTGGAAGACCTGAGATTAATCGATAATTGCTTACATTAGTTTGATCGCAAGATTAAAATATAAGTGTAGCTTTAGCTATTTTAAGTATGCCAGGAAATGGCTGGTTCGGTATAGCTTTTATACATGTTGTAAAGAATGATTTTAATTTTCCTCGTATGCATCAAAATAATGATATTACTGCTTATGTTATCATGGCCAGAAGCTTTATTTTTTTCAATGTTTTGACTGCTTCTTCAAATTCATCAAAAGAAAGTTGTTTACAATTTAATGTATTTTCAGAAAGATTTAGGTAATTTTCAAAATTTGCTTGAGTTATTGGAAACTTTTTAGTCAAATTTGGTCCAATTTTAGTGAAAAAAAATTAAATTCAACTGCTATGAGCTTTGGTCCATAAATTCTTGTGATATTGACTTTTTTGATTTTAGGAAGTGAAATTGATTTACTTTCTAACTTAATTCTTTCATTAATTGTTAGGTATCTTTTGAAATGCTTGCATACTTTTTAAATATATTTGAATAGTAAGATTTTTTCCTGAGTTTCTCAAAAACATTTATATTCCTTAAAACGCAACTCGGTTTCAAGACTCTTTAGTCCTTTACTTATCCAGGGGGATCTTACCTGTTTTTCAATTAAAGCAATATCTTTGATCGGAAAATTAGCATTATAAACATCAACAAAAGTTCGAATAAAGGTTTAACAAATTTTGTTCGTGTTAAAATCAATATGCTGCCAGCAAAGAAGAGAAAGTTGTTCTTTAAAATCGTTAATATTTTTTTCATGATTACAAAAGAAAAAACATGTAAAATAAACTTTGCATTAAATAAAATCAAAACTTAAAATAATAATGCTTATTTATTTAAAAACTTATTATTGACTCCTGTTTAGCATATTCAGTAAAAAATAAAATAGCAGTATGCTTAAATTTTGGTTTTATGATATCTGTAAAGAAAAATTTGCTTACACCATTCTTTGTAAGAGCATGTTCAAGGTTTCTATAAAACACCATAAGATCTATTCCAGCCTATGAACAAAACAAAATGGTTTATTGAATTAATTCCACATCTTTGATTATTATACAGTAAAGATTATAATAATTTCTTTTAATTTTCATGAAAGAAGTATATGTAATTTCTTGTTATAAGATAATAAACATTACACCTAATTTTTGTGTGGCTTTGTAATAACTGATTTCACACTTTATTATTATAAGCGTAGGTACTAAAACTAGAAACAACCCGGAATAAGCTTAACAAGCTGGAACAAGTCAGAACAACCCAAATAAATCAGGCATTTGATAATAAATGGCGTGATTCATGTTTTGTGTAGCAAATGCACCAAATTATATGACAAGCAATTTTATTTCATAAAATCTCTGCCGGAATAGTGGAGGAAACGAAAACAAATCAGTGGGATATTGTATTAGAAAAACAATTCTAAATAATATATGAATTTATTGCATGATTTTTATTACTGTTGTAATTTTTTGTCTATTTTCACCCAATTCCTCCCCTTGTTATAAAACCAAACTAAACTCTTGATTAAGCACTCATAGTAGAATAGTATAGATTATACTTAAATACTTGATTCACCCCTCCTGCTTTACACAGACTTTGGGACCGGCATATAAGGTGCAGTTAATATAACTTCTGAAACTTAATAGAGTCTTAAAAGCTAGCATAAAACTTGGCTTGCGGGGGCTTTGTAACAATCCGTGTGAGCTCTTTTAGACCGGATTTTTTCAGCCCGTGTCATCATTTCTTCCTGACAACGCCTGTTCAATAATATTAATTATCTCAAGGATAGAAAATTGTTAAACATAATTGCAGAGAAGCAGGTGTACTTGCTACCATATCAAAAGGATAATAATGGATAAACTCTCGGAATTTAAACCATCGAGAATGCTGCAACCGTCAAACAAAATTTAAGAAAAATATATTTTCTAGCAGGAAACCGAATTGACAGCGTGGTTTTTTTTGCTTTTAAGGTTTTGCCATAAGGTCCACATTTCACAGCTGCAAAAAATGCCGCCTTGCGATTTTTTAAATTCAGAGGGTTGGAAACCACTTACAAAAATATGTGTTTTAGGGAAGATTTAAGTATTAGAGGGAAAATATTTTTTAGATTATGGATTTTAAATGCAAATTTCACACTCATTTTCCTTTTCCAGGAGAGGTTATTAAAAAATATGAAATTCGAATTAAGAACTTAACAGAATAAGACTTTTAGATTTAATCAAAAAAAAAAAAAAAAAAAAAAAATTCAGAAAACAAAGACACTTTATACCTTCAATGCTTGTCATCACACCATATTAAAAAAACAAGTAAAAAGAACGTATTTCCAAACAGACGGTAAATTTATAGAACCGTCATCAGGTTTTATTTGAAAAAGACACTTTATTGAGAGCTCCCTGTTTAATTGGGTAGACATGTGGTAACACACTTCAAAGATAATTATGCACAAATAAACACGATTACAAAATAAAATAATAAAACGACAATAAAACTAAACCGAAGTCATTTTCTATAAAGAATTAGTCAAAAATTATATGCTGTTAAATTGATTTTAACTGGACAAGCTGACTTTTTAAAATTAAGATAAAATTCATTACCTGTAGAGCAGATATGTCTGGTTTTGGTAAGACAAGAACTTGTCTGAACATATTTAGTTTTCCTGGAGTAGATGTACTACATGCTAAGACATTCAGTGCCAATACTGGCAGAGTGTAATTGTTGCATTTCTACACAAATATAAAAAACCATAGAATAAAAATTAATACTTTTCCTTAATTGCTCAGCAATATTTAAGGGTGGGCTAATAAAGAAAAAAATATAATTCAAAGAAAGGTTTTGTTGGGATTACCCCAACTTCATTGGAAGTAAAAAAAGCAGAAAAAGTGTAATGAATTAGTAGAAATAATCATAAGATCTAGAGCACCACTAATAAAAAAACTTTTGAAGCAAGAAAAATTATAACTAGATCCCTACCACCAAAAAGTTTTTAGGCTTTAAAATTGAAAACTTTTGGGTCTTTAAATTCTGTACTCTCTTCTGCTTAAGGTATTTCTATACTCATAGCCTCAATTATTTTTACAAATAATTTGTAGAAAAAATAATCTAATAATTCCAAAGAAATATTTTCATCATTCAATTTTAAGTGCATAATACAAGCCAAATCATAAACAGCAATAAAGCATCCCAGTAATAGATATCACAATCATATTACATTATAATTCAGAAATCTAGATTCCAAGATGTAATTCATAGACTAGAAATATATTTGTTTTCTATTTATAGTGATATCAGATAATATGAGACAGATTCAGTTTTAGAAAATGGAAAAGAACCCACAACCAGGACATATAGGAACTAACCCTTTGGATCATAGTGAAAGTATAAAATTTTAAAAACCTCTTAAAGACTTCTTTTCTATGGTTGTTTTATATGAAAATTTATCACCAAGAAACCTGTCAGAAAAGTCTATGAACAAAATGAACATGAAACCACCAGCGATGACCTTCACTGCTGCCAAACAACAAGTAAAATATATGATAGACAGCAGAATTATTAGAATTAAAATATAATGTCAATTAGGAAATATATATTTTATCTATTGCTTACATCATATATTCTACAGCGATTTTATTTTACTAATTTCCTGGCATATAATTTTTATTCCTTTAAAACGATACTTTATACAGCACTGGCTAAAACTATTTGAGTGGAAAATATTTCATATTTTTATCAAAGGTTTACAAAAAATTATCAGGGTACTACCACTCCACTTGTGGTCCAAAAGGACAAATGGTTAAAACTTTCAGCGAAGGCTATGCTTACGAACTTTACTCGTACATTGATTGCAAAAAAAATTATGATTATATTTGGACTAAAAATACCTTTGATGCTGTTGGTGGCATTCATTAATAATTGGGACTGCAAGTAGAGTTGGCAAAAATTATTTGAAGGAACTGTAATCTCATTTTTTTTGACAAACTAAAACAGGGTACAATTCTTTGCTCAAGAAAGCAGAAGTAGAAAAGAATCTTAATCATGAGAATCAAAAGAATCTACAATATGCTACAGTCTAATAAGCAATTCTATCTTATGTCCTCAATACCAACAACACTAGTTAAGATGTTTCCCAAAATATTTTTCATACCTTTTTGTCTGATATATAAAGGGGTTCCTCTTTCAGCTTTGATATGGTTGCAGCACATATCAATGAAACAAATAATGATGCCAGTTGAAGCTCTTTTTTGTTGTTGCAATTGATAAAATAATCTTCTTTTACTTGTTCACAGTTTATATTAGCAGGCTCTTCTTCAGAGGTAACAAAACTTTCAAAAGCAATTCTAACATATAT
>JAUZNK010074126.1:0-13756 GCA_035046665.1 Euphysa ruthae | reverse complement strand
CCTACCCATCGAGGGACCACAATGAAAGTAAGGCTTTGGCTTTTCTTGTGCTTATCCCTGCTATCAATACCTGTTGTTTAAAATACTGCTGTATGCAGTAAAAAAATTTTTTTTTTTTTTTTCCTTTTTTTTCATGACGTTCTTAACATTTATTTTGCAAATTTTTTATTGATAGTGAATAAATTCTTACTCTTACTAAGAAAATCTAGAGTAACTATCACCTACTTATATATAAAATTATTTTAAATCTATTGGTAAGTTGGAATGCAATGCTATATATATTGCTTTGATATTGAAAAAAAAAAAGATTCTGCTAATACTACCAAGAACAAAAGCCCTATAGGTCCTGAATTTTCAAGTTCATGCATTTTTTTATTCCATAAAAGTAACAGTGTAACAAGCACAAATCAGTAAGTTGTTTTAGTTCACAAAAAGTTAGCTTAGTTTGATCTTTAAAATTATCTTTTTTTTTAAGAATTTGTAATAGACACTCTGTGGCATGGTTAAGAGGGACAGAAGGGTATAAATTTACAACATCAAAAAATAACTGAATCTCTTGTTTTGAAATATGTCATGACTTTAATAGTTCAATGATTCTTTTGTATTTTTTAGGCGGTTTTTTTTTAGTCCTTTTTGCTTAAAACCAGTTGAATGAAATTAGCTATATAACAGGGTCACTTGGGTTCCTTTTGTGTAACGTATCTTTTTTGTTTAATTGCGAGAGGCAGACTTTTATTTTCATTGCATGGTTGTGTGTTGGATCTGTATCAATAATTTTGGTTAGTCCAATTGGTCTTGAATTTTTTACGTTGTGCACAAACAAAATCAGTACCTTTTTCAAATGTATATATGGCTGTTAATCCATTGTTTTTTAATTCTTTTGGTCATTTTCTTTGTTTTCTTTGTTAAATTGTTGTGTGATCTCATTTTATTTAGTTTTAATTCTCTTAGAATTATGAATTTTATGTTGTTTATATTCAAAGAAATACGGTGGTGTTAAGCCAGTTAGTGATACCCTGAAGATCATAATTTATTTTTTTACACAAAATTTTAATCGTTTTATTAATATATAAGAGGTTTGTGTCATCAGCAAAGTCATGCGCAATAGAATTTTTAACAGAAAGATTTAAATCATTAATTTATATTGAAAACAAATGGAGACATAGTAATGAGCCTTAGAAAGTATGTAAGAAAATACTGATTATATAATTTGTTTATATTTTTTAAAAACAAATTGATTTTATTTTTTATGTGCAAATATATATTTGACAAATGTATGATCTACATTTTATATTCTGTTTGGTAAATGGAAATTTTTTATCCCTTCTATATTTTAAATTGTAAACATACTGATGAAAGATTTTGATAACAATTCTTCGTCATCATTGTAAATCTAATTACAAATTAATTTATTTTAGACAAGTAGAAGATGATATGTCAACAAACTTCTTACATTTAAAGCTAGAAAATCAAATAGAAAATAAAAATATCAAGTAAAAATTCATAGTTTTTATTTTTTGTTTTAAATCCTAATGTTTTTGAAATATTAAGACTTTTTTTTGTAAAAAACATTAATTCCAGTAATCGCCTGTGAATTTGAGTTTTATCAAGTCTTAAAAATTTACGGAGAAATAGAAGTATTTGCCTTATAATTCCAAGGCAATATCAGGTACAGCTTTAAGCCTCATGGCAAACTATTTTTCAGGGTTGATTCTTCGAAGGTTTGGAGTCACTAGTATATAGCAACATGAAGTGATGATCTTGCCCCAGATTTGCCTCAGCAATTCATAAAGCAATTTTAAATGAAATCAGATTACAATGAAATGATTTCAATCTTAAGATAATAAATACTTATATTACCCCTGGTAGAAAAATACCTTTTTGGAGCAAACTACTGATTCTCATGGCTGAGTTTAATGAAATACATATTTCTTTAGTAGACATAAATGTTTATGAAAATAAATAAATCAGGATTTGTGAGAATAAACTGGTAAAAAAACATTCCCTTCCATGCTTATTATTTTTACTGCTTTTTAATTTGTTACTTCAGGAAATTGTCCTCGGAATAGCCATAATTTGCCAACTTTTTTCTTTTAGCAACCCACATGAAGATAGAAAATTAGCTATTGCAAGTATATACAATTGATTTGTATTTTAATTTATATTTAAAATATTACTGATTAATCTTTGTGGTGCTAACTATTTTTATCATAGAATTCAGCCAATTTTTTCATTTAAACAGCTAGCATATTTTTTTTTTCTTCATGAATGGCCAGCTTAGAGTACTAGTTTATAAAACTGGTTTTTTTTTATTTCAATAATCATAGCACTTAGAAATAAAGTTGTTAAATTTACCTTGTCCTATCAGACTCATATATTTTACGTAGCTTAGTTTTACTACTGTGCCAGTTTTTCCATGAATAGTATAAAATATAAGTAGTTGTATGGTCTCTTGTTCAGTCAATAAAGAGCCCTAAAAGTGTCTTGGGACCTCTCTACTCACTACATTTTGTATTTGTGTAATTATTTTAGTAAATATCTTCCTTAAGAGCCAATATTGCTTATATTTCACAAATGAGGCAGCAATATTAATTAAAGAGCTTTGTTATAAACGTCTAATCAATAGCCAAGTTCTTTTTAGAGTTTATATTTAACAGATTCCATATATGTGTCTTTTTATTCAAGGGAATTCTTTGCTTGTTTAATCTAGCTTTAAATTTTATAAAAATTTTAATTCGGGTCCGATCTGCTAGGTTTTGAAAATGTTTCTATATTGGTTTACCTATATGGGAATTTTATTCAAATAAGAATCAACTCTTTCAATGAAATTTGGATATAACCTTTTATAGAAATAGTTTTATATCAAAATATTTGCTCTGTTTTGCCTGATACTTACAGACATTAGCTCTCCCGAAATTTTTACTCTTTAAACAATATATATGTTTAAAAAGTGTTTTGGTTTTTTGTTTGTTTGTTTGAGATTAACCACTATCTATGTCATAAATTGAAATAGAATTAATTATTGAAAAATATTTCGAGTTTGGAATTTTGTATATCATGCCATTATAAAGGTTAGTTTTTGCTTAAAAAAAAAACCAGAATTAGTTATGTATGTATAAATATAGCTCTTTGCTGGCTGGCCATTTTTCCAGCTTATAATAATTTTTGATGGCTGGCCAGGAATGTTGCATAAATTGTCAAAACTGTAAAACGGCTGTATGTGTAGCTTCTGATAAAGCGATGTTTTATTAACTGAATTCACTCAATGTTGTTGTTGTCATGAATAATTATTTTTCTTGTTTTAGTTTCTGGATCGAATGAAATTAAACTTCATAGTCTTGAAACATTTTGCTGTGAAAAATCTCTTCGAGGTTAGTTTTGTTTTACATATCATTTATTTTGACAATGCTATTTGCAAAAACTTTATTAGCTATAAAAGTAGTGTTGATTATAATTGATTTTCCTTGTTAATTTGTTCATTAAAAAGCTTTCCTATGGACTCACTTGCAGGACTTAAAGAAAAATGGGTCCTTTGAATTGACTTTTCTCTTTCGGGTAATCTTTATTTTTCAAAACCGTTTATTAATTTTTCTTAAAATCTGCTTGAAGTCATAAGGACAAGGAAAGGCAAGTTTAAAGGGGACTTGTATATTGGAGTTTTAAATCGATTATGCTTTTATAATGGGCCCTTAACATCGTTTAATTCTTGTTTAAGGGAAATTTGATTTTTTCTACCATTAAATCAGTTTGAAAATTTTTAAGTTGGTTCTGCTGAGATTTTGTTAGTTCTAGGACCTGTCAGCCTAAAAGGGCAACTGTAAATAACTCATTGATACAAACCCTAATAAATATGTTATAAATTGGTAGAATTTCTGAAAGTAATATATATCACAGCTGTTTTGTAAACAGATATTGGGGGTGGTAGATGCTGATGGAATACTAAGATGCTAAATATAAAGTAATTGAATTTTGAAATCATAAGTTTGCTTCTTTTTTTTTATGCTTGATATGATTTCAATATGAAAAACAATCTTAGCTCAAAAAAATAGGGTCTGCTATCTATTGTACAATAAAAGACATATAAATAAATGTCATTGAGTAAAAAGCAACTGCTTACGCGATATTTAAGTTATATATATATAGAACTAAGTTACTGGAATATTTTGTTGTATCAATTTTTATACATGATGCTAAATATTTGCATTTTTTATCTGTCACACGTGATACTGGTTATATTGCACTTTTTCTTTTCATTTTTTCATGGTTCATGGAGATATATAATTTTTTATGTAGGCTCTCCGAGAATCTAAGAAGGTCTATTTAAGTTTTCTTTTTTAAGTTTTATCATGCATTTGTGTAAATATTTTATTTTTGATCTGGTATTGTTGTCAATGCCTCAAGTATATTGAGCATTATTTTAACTTATGTTTCTCTATCTATAATATAGTATATATGCTAAATCTAAGGCAAATACCTGTATGAAGCTACCGAACTTAAAAATTTTGTTACCTAGGTATACATTTGTAACAAAAACCTATGGAATTTTCCTACTTTTCAATTCATATTTTTAGGTTTCTCCTGTAATCATTTCTCAGCTTAGAGTCTAAAGAGTATCTTTTGCTATGCCTGAAAGTATTGAAAATGCTATTCAAATATTTATTAAACTCTTAACAACTTTTAAATTGTATTTCTGAATTTAAAAACATTTTTTTTTTTTTGACATAGGATCTATAAGTTTTATATTTATTAAAATTTTTCCAATAATAAGAAACTTTTTTATTCAATTATAAAATATCCTGTAGATATATTTAAAGTTAACTATGTTCATGATCGTATTATATGAGATTTTTATCAAGTTTTAGCACAAATTCACATTTGAAGCAAGTTGTAAAACTGATTTTCCTGACCAAAATCGCAAAAATGATAACAAACCTAAATGAGTACGGACTTGTCACTTTCATCCCTTAGATCTGGCAGATAAAATATTTTTTTTTTCAATTTCCTAAGTTCTGTCTATAAGTCTATTAACCAAAAGATAAACCAAAAGTTGAATAAACCAAGAGCAGTATACCATATTTTTATATTTTAGGTCATGAAAATACAATTTCAAGTATTTGTTTTGATTTGAAAAATTCAAACTTGTTATGGTCTACTTCATTAGATGGTACTTTGAGGTATGTATATGCGTATGTATACTGCCTGTTATGCTAAACAAATTCACTATTAACTCTCCCTAGGTTAATTTTTTTTAAAATTTTGGTATCTACCAAGTAAATCATAGGTCCATGGTGGCTAGTGATATAAATAAGGTTTGAATTCTTACTTGAGATAATACTTTGCGTTGCTCTAATTTTGCATTATACAAATGTAAGCATAAATATGTCTATATGATATCACATTCTGGGTAGACAAATGAAAAAAAAGTAGTTAAAAATCAGAAAACTTTTTGACATACTTTTATTGATGCTTAGAACCAATATATTACCTGGCGATGACATGTGTAAGCATACATGTGCACACACAGGGCTCTTCTACAATCAAAATAAAAAAAAATTTGTAAAAGAAAAAGTTTTTTAAAGTTAATATGTTAATCTATATTCAGTTAGTCAGGATTTTTGTTCATATTCTTATTAGCAGTACTAATGGAATTTAAATTTTCTTCTGGTCAAGTTATTCCTGTTTTCATTTTGCTCAAATAAAATTTTCAAATAAAAAAAAGTTGTATAAATATTTGCCAGCGTTGCAATTAAGAATGTAGTGGTAGAAATTTTTTTCCTAATGGTTGAAAGTTGTCTATTGTTTAGTTGCTTGATAAGACCTTTTTATACTTGCTTTTGTTACTATTACTTTTAGATGCTGGGATTCTGAAAAGTCTGTCGATAATTACTGCTCTGTTATAAGTAATGTTATATTTTGGTTTGCTCTTCGATTCACTGAAGTATTCCTCTTCTTTTTGGATTCAGTTTTGTTTTTCCAACTGTATTAAATCTCAGTACTGCTCCATTAATTTTTTAATTTTTTGCTTGAAGTTTGAGAATCATGAGACAAATGACATGATAGAGGACTTGATTAATAATAATGAGGTAAATGACTTGATTAATTGGAAGGAGGCAAAAATAGACCAAAAATTTTTATTTTTTTATCTCTTAATATAAAAATTTTTTATATGCAAAAGATAAATGGTCGTTCTAGATTTCCTCAAAAATTCTAATTCTTGTTATAGTCAGGGTTTTTCTTCAGATCCGCTTATTGTTTTTTTCTCAAATTTTTACATGACATTAATGGTTAACTTGGCAAAAAAAACAATGCAAAGTCATTTTAAAGAAAGTTCCTGCTAGTCAGTCTGATTGAAAATCTATAGTTTTCGATTCTTCTCTGAATTAGCTTTTTTTTAATTTTTTTTCGCATGAAATTGTATGTAAAGGATAAAAAATAAATAGTCTTGTTAGCTTTATGCTGTTGTAGGTAGGCAAAAATTTGATAGCTCTTATAATTTTGCTTTTTTTAATAGTTTGTTCCCAAACTCACACCCTTTGTTAAATTTAGTGGGCAACAATTTTTAAATTTTAATTGGTTTAATTTAAAACCGAGATATTTCAAGGCATGATATTAATACACGATTTAATATATCAAAAATAACTTAAAAAGATTCTCATCTGACTTTCTGGTTTTAGGCTATATATTGGTTTGCCTAAATATATAAGAATATATTTAGGCAAACAAGACATTGGCTATTCAGCTATGGGACTAAGTTGTGATGGTTCATTACTTGTATGTGGAACGGAAAAAAGTGAAGAAACAGAAATTACCAAGGTTGAAATATGGTATGTAGGAAACAATATCACAAATTCAGCATTAATTTTCACGTAAAAAAAAATTGAAATGACTGAAAAAGTTTTGAATTAACTTTAGACTGCTCTTCTCTCCTCCATTTAAAACGGAATATAAAAAAACGTTTTTGTTCCAGACATATTATTGTCATTAAAGATTATATTTTTTTAAAAGTTAAAAATTCAAAAAGACATTATATAATTATATTCGCTCTCTTTTTTACAAATTAGAATTTTAATTAGAAGAAAACGAGAAAATCATAAACAAGTTTGTTTTAATTTTAATTAAACGACATCTATTTTCGTAAAAGAACATTCATATTTGAAGTCTAATAATGATATATACAAACAATTAACACCAAATCAATGCAGACATAACATTATGTTAACAATAATTCCTTATTTAATTATAATAATTGTTCGACTTCTTTTTCCCTCTGAAGCTTAGCAAGAGTTTTTTTGAGGTCCACATGGCCTTGTAAGTTTTTGGCCTCAAATTCGGCGCTTCTTGGTGGATGTAAACCATTTGGAGATCACTATCTGCTTCTTACTAAGAATTACTTTAAAATTTTGTTTTCCATTACCGTTAATCTCCAATTCAAAGAGTAATTTGCGCATATTCTTTTCAAAAAAACCTTTAACAGGTCAAAAAACGCAACTCCCTCTGAAACCACGAGGCTACCCAATGAACACGTTTAAGGTCACCAAATTGCTTAAACACTACGTCTAGCAGTTCAGAAATAACTTTGATTTCCCTTCGATATTTAGACGAACTATAAATAAAAATAAAAATTTCCTGTATTTCCTAAAAATATCTGTCATGTTTAATAGCGTCTAATGTTCCAATCCCTAATTTATGGGCTACATAATGTGCGAACGCCATACTGGATTGTTTAGTTTACATCAATATTACTTAATTTTAAAAACTTTTTTCAGCCATAACTTAAAAATTTCTAAAAGCAAGTACAGTTTATTATTTGTTTGTTTGCTTAATGGTTGCTTATTGGTTGAAAATTTAATCAAACAAAATGGCTCTTCTTCAGAGTGTGAGTTTTTAAGCCTCAGTACAATACGAAAGGTTAATGTTTTAAATTTATAAATTAATTTATTTCAAAATTTATAAATCAATACAAATATTATTTGCAATATGGACATGCTGAGAATGTCGCTCTAGAAAGAAATTAAATAAAAATCTTTAAATCATTTCATATCAAACTAGGATTTCAGCAAGAAAATTGTAATTTGGAAAATACACGAACAATATTAGCAGGCAATATAACGGTCGACAATATCGAAAAATCATACAAAACAATGATATTCAGATGTGATAACTGGGTATCTAATACAAAGCAAATCACTGAAATCTACTACCAAGGGAGGATGGAAGAACTATTTTTTTTTAAATTATGATTATAAATGTTTGTATGAACATTAGCTCCACTCTCAATCTTTCTATAAAAAAATTACCTGACTGAAAGAAGACTGATACAGCAGTAATTAAGAGGATCAGATCATTCTCCAAAACTTTTGAATACTGAGACAACAAGCTCAAACTTCCAGCAAGAGTGGAAGCAGGATTCAGTGATACACCTTTTATAAATAATAACCTTTTGAGAATCAGAGAGAGTTCTGAAGAGCACTTTTGTAGTACAACTACAAGAATTTCATCAGGGCCAGTAGTTTTAGAAGGGTCAAGAGTAGTAATAACGTTTTCAACCATTGTGGTTGTTATGTTGAGATGAGACAAGTTAGTGTTAGTCCTAGGTGGAAAGTCAGGCAAGTTGTTTCCAGAATCATCAAGAGTTGAGTTACTCTTGAACAGCTTAGCAAAAAGTTCTGTCTTTTTTTAGCCTAGGTAATGACCTCAGGCCCATTTAAGAGTGGAGGGATCAAGAAATTACCTTTATTTGAAAAAATTATAGACGTGCCAGAAGTCTCGAGATCCAATAAATTGAGTGACCAGGCGTTCGTGGACCTGTTTTTGGTAAGAGCGTTCAACTTCCTCAATGATTCTTTTACAGTCATTGCAGGCTTTGATAAAAAGTTGTCTGTTCACATAAAAATGTTAAGGCTATGCATGTGAAAAGACCAGCGTTTGCGATTGATAGAAAGGTAACCAAATACAATCAAGTCAGGCGAACTTACGTAAGGAATAAGATTTGCTTCACAAGTTGCCAAGATGTCAGGTGATGAACTAGAGAGAAAAGATTAAACATGAGAAAAATTACTGTGAAGATCAAATATTGGTGAATGAAGGAGATACAAGTTTGGGTGATGTTTCTCAGCCTGATTTAGGTTTACTAATAATTATCATAATATAACATTGGGTTTAAAAGAAGTCCTACTGCCTTGTTTGAGTAACTTGTACAGAAAGTCAATTCAGTCTATATTATTTTGCCTATCAATTATGAACTTTTTGACTTAACAAATGCAGTGTTGTTGCCTCAGAGAAGCAGGCCATTACAGATGCAAGGTCACCCTCAAAGCTCAACTTGGCATTACAACTGCAGCGTCATTTAACAACTGTTGATAGAGAAACCTCTCTAAGCTGCTAGCAAAAAGTTCATGCTCCTTTCTACCAGCCAGCAATGTAGCAATCAGAAAACTATTATCTTGGTACTCTCAACAGAGACAGCTAACAAACTTTAAACCAAAATGAGCATCCTATACTCATCAGACAAACAAGGACAGTAAGAAGACCGGTTATTTGTCGCCTTAGAGTAGATATGGCAATGCAGGCTGCACTGAATCCCCACACCAATAGGCAAAGAAGGGGTACCAGACCGGGTGGTATGCTATACTTTCCCCTAAAGGCAATTATTGGTCAGCTGGTGTTTTTATTGTGACACAAACTTTATAAAGATCGCCACCCAGAGCTGAAGATTTCCTCCCCATGAGTCAAGATTTACCCCGCCAGATGCCATCTCGATATTTATAATGTCTCTGGATGGCAATGATATTAATAAATACACAAAGTGATTATCATGTATTTTTGGAAAAAATAATTTTACTTGGTGCAGGGCCTGAATTTTCCTTGATATGCTCATTTTAAAGTCTGAAATGAATTTTAATACCTGGTTAATTAGATCAGTTTTTGGCTATATCACTTGTTCTAGCCATGCTGTGGGTAGTCATCTTTTAATAATTTTGACTTTCAATGATCTCCTGCCATTAGGTAAATAAAAAAAAAATTAAAGTGTCATGTATGTACAAATTTCAGAAAATGAAGATATTTATGTGAAGTCTTATGCTATTTTTATAATTTATTATTTTATGTTATTAACCCATATGCATATATATTATACATATACATATATGCTTATACATTATACTTCTTTAGTAAAATTTAAAAACATATTTTTGAAAAAATTCAACCTGTATAGAGGGACAAAAAAGTTAATCATGAATCATGTGTCATTCCTGAAAGCTAATGTAATAGATATAATGCCAATTGTTTTTAAAACCTACAATTTGAAAAAAAAAAAAAAACGATATAACATTTTTTAAATTTATTTGTTCAAAATTTTAGATTAAAACGTCCAATTCTGTCCCTCCCATGAGAATTTGCAGCAGCAGCAAACCTAAGACCCTGAAATTTAGTAAACCAGAAATCTATCTACCCAGTCATCAACCAAACTAGTAATCTATTAATCCAGTGATATGACAATCTATTCATTTATCAATCTACATATCTATTAATGCAGAGATCTAACATCCAATAACCTAGTGACCATTATTAAAAGCCATGCAGTGATCTAGCAATTTATCAATTCAACAATTTAGGAACTTCAATACTTAGCAACCTATCTATCTAATGAACAATGTCAAGCAAACCAGCGATCCAGAGCAACCTAACGATTTAACGACTCAGTGATCTAGTAAGCCAGAGATATGGCAATACACTGGTCTGATTATTGAGAAATCTTAAAATCCAGTGCTTTAACGAACCATTAACCCAGCCAAACACTGATCTAATAAACTAGAGATCAAGCAAGTCAGAAATCTAATGATGCAGTGATCTAGCCAAATACTGATGAAATAAACCAGATATTAAGAGAGACAGTGATTATTCCACTTTCTTACAAGACCAGAGTGTCATAAACAGGTGGGATTAAGGAACAAGGTTTATATCTATTAGTGTTTTGAGCTTTTTTTTAACCAAAGAAAAAGTTAAGAAAAAGTTTGTAACATTAGTAGATATAAACCTCGTTCTACTTAAAAAATCGTATCACAAATCCTCTAAAAAAAATGTATTCCCTGTTTTACCGTATCACAGTAAAACCTCACAGATACTAGATGAGGTTTCTTAAAGTTGTTAAAGTTGTTTAAAAGTAAATTCTAGAAGATCAAATAAAACTTAATCATCTGATAACTATTTTTCAGGGATATTCGCAAGCCTGATGAACGCGTCCCGAAAAAACTTGCTACTTTTGAAGCTATTCATTCAGATGATATTACCAAGGTAATAAGAAATTATAAATGACGATTCCTTAAGCTATTATGTGGTTGTTTTTTTTTTTGAAAAAAGTCAGATTGTCTACTTTAGTTTGCTTAAATTTTCTTCAAAATGCATGTGTATGTTTTTTTTTTTTTTTCAGGTGCTTAAATTGGCCAATGTCTGAACGTTTTCATAATCGTTATTCTAATGTTTTTCTTCTTTATCCTTACCAATTGCCACTATGAAATTTTAAAAAATAACTTGCTAACTGCTGATAAAAATTTTTGTAAATTTCCAAAAGAATGTTTGTTATCATCTCGTGGAAAATAGTGATTTTTTGAAAGTGGACCAAAATGGTAGTCATGTTTTTGAAATTCATGTTTTTGAAATTTTCTCAAAATCCATCTCTAGTAATAAAATACATTATATATTTTTATGTTATTTTTTTTTTTTAATTTTGTTTGAAACTGAAGGATCATAAAGGATGTTTTTGTATTGCCATCTGTCAAAAACTTCTTTTTGTGGTAGTGGCCAAATATCTTAACTTTTTTTTTTCTTATTTTTTTTCCAGAATTTGAGGAAAGCATTTTTTTTTTTCTTAAAAAAATTTCTGGAAATCGGTTTGTTACTAAATACTGTTTTATGTTTAGATTGTATTTCATCCTTTTAATCCAAAAATTGTAGCTATTGGATCAACAGTAAGTTTATTAAATGAGCAGAAAATTATTTGCAATCGGTACATGTAATTGTAATGATTAATCTGAATGAGTTTCTTATGAAAATAAGATGGATGATACTTTTTTTCAACCTTGTGTTAAAAGGAAACATCTTTTCAAGAGAAATCTTTTGTTTTGAGTTTCAAAAAATAAATATTCTTGTGTAGGGAAAATTTTTTACATTATTTATTTTCATAATTTTACAAAAAGTGAAACCAGCATTTTACAAAATGGAATTGTAGGGCAATATTTTCAAAACAAAAAAATATTTTAATTATTATTTAAATCTGTAGTCATAAGGGGTTCAGGAAAAATTTTCAGATTATTTTTTTGGATTTTTTTCCGAAGATTAGTTTTTTGACCAAAATAGCTATTTTCTGGTCATAAGCTGAGACAAAGTAGTAGGAACTAGGACCGGAAAAATCATTTTTATACAATTTTAAGACACATGATCTATGAAATTTAAAAATTTTTAAAATAGGAAAGAATAATTATAAAACTTATTTATGGTATGTATTCATATATCTTGTGTGCAATTAGCTGGCTATAATATGCATATCTGTAGTCAAGATACTTCTGGAAATTGATTTTGATTTGATAGAAAATTAAAAGGGTTGCCAACAGTCCTAGCGTTCCTGGAAATCCCCTGAAATTCTCTATTTTTGTGAAAATATCCTGGAAATCAATCCCCTGGAACTTTTTAAAATTTATGGTTTTTTTTCCAAGTGTTATTATTTCCTTGTTTTGTTTTATTGATTACTAGATTCTTTGAGGCATAAATTTACTATAAAAACTATATATGTTAATTTATCAATTACATATTAAATTTCACCTAGCACAGTAAATTTTTAAGGCCAAGGAAAAATACACCTATCAAGGGACAACATAGGTTACAATCAATGAAAAATGTCCCAGGAGTTTTTTGAAATATCCTGGAGATGTCCTTAAAATCTCCTGGAATTTCTTTTTCTTATTTGGCTAGCTATCCTGATTAATAGCATTCTATAATTTTAAAATATTATAGGTTTTATAAAAATTCATCACGTTGGATTATTTTGTTTACAAGGCATAACCACACTATTCAGAAATAGTCTTGCTATGTTCAAGCAAATCAATCAAACATATTTTTGGATTAATTAAGTTCTAATCATGCAGTCTTGTCCAAATCAATTTTGAGTGAAAAAAGCAGCTTTATAAAAAGCAAAACATGAAAAGCATACTCTACCACAAGGTTACCTTAAAGGCCACCACAAAGGTTCGACTCCCACCTCTGGCGGAAATTTATTTCCATGTTATCTCTGAGTTTCTGAGCAAAACTCATGGCATAATGCAATGTTAGCTCAAATTGGTCAGGTTGTTTGGTTGAGCAAGTTTTGTAGGCGCAAATGGGCATTCTAAGTACTCCAAGACTCGCCACGTAGGCCCATCTGGAAATAATGTCTCGGCAATTTGTTGATTCCCCACGTTAAATATAACAACTCACTATCACCATCACGATTTTATTTCCATAGAAAATCCAAAATGTTTTGCAAAAGTAATAATTTGATTTTCCATTGATTTTCTGACATACCATTGTGTGTGTTATTATGTATGTTATCAGCCTCTGTAATCGGTATTGTTCCCAAAATCAAAAAAATAGTTTTAAGAATAGGAGAGTTATTTTTAAAGGTAGATTTATGACTCTTCCATGGAATCTTCCACAAACCTGATTCAGCATGAATAGGTAGATTTATATTTATAGATAGATTTAATGATATCTGATATTTATCCAG
>JAUZNK010074115.1:0-13761 GCA_035046665.1 Euphysa ruthae | reverse complement strand
ATAATTTAGATGTTATTTTGACTGTTTTAAATATTTAATCATTTAAATATTAGCAATAATAATAATTCATATACATCATAATTCTTTTATTCTATCAAAAAATATAAAAGATAATCTATTTTCCTAACAGTTTAAATAATTTCAGTTAAATAAAAATTGTGGTTTTACAGATAATTAAAAATTGTTCCAGATATCATTTTTACTTGGTCCATGCTGCTGATTTTGTGGAAAAAAAAGTTTTAAGAATAAAGATATTAAATTTTTTTTTTATCTTCCTGCTCTTTAAAGAAAACAAGTGTAGTGTATATACAATATATAATAAATATAAAATATACGAGTGCAGTGCAGTAATAGCAAAAATTATTTTCAATTTCATTCATTCATTGTTAATAATGCTCAGGAAAATTGCGACCACAATTATTTTGAAGAACGTGCATTTTGTGGAGAAGATAAATTAATCTAAAGAAATTAAGTAAATAAATTATTATCAAAAACTTATTATATCTTAATTTATCATAAAGATTATGAAGAAAACTTACATTTCGTGACTGATAAAATGTATAAAATATTTATATTTAAAAATCATACTATTAATACAATTACTTCACAGAGGTAAAAACATCTTAATACCATACTAACATCTAACAACTAAAGATTTTATTATGCTCGAAAAGCAAAAACTTTACGGTACAAATTACACCAAAGTTGAAAACAAAACTAATAAAACTTGCTCTATAAACCTCTCCTAAATTCCAACACCTACCAAATATTTACAACATAATATCCAAACTTCCCTCTACTCACTTCACACTCTTTGTAAAATACTCTCGCAGCCAAAAGAACCTCTTGATCAAAACAAAAAACAACATAGTATATCATATTTCTTGTAAAGATGTTTCAAACCAAAGAACATCAACATGCTGAAAAAATTGCTTATCAAAACAACAAAATCTCTCAACTTTGATGGGACAAAGATCAAAAATTTTACTGAGTAAAAAATCTATAATAGATACTGAATCACGCCTAATCGCATGCAAAATCATATAATCCATTCATTCGTTTAACCCAACCATATCAATCGTATATCGTACAACCTTACTGAAATTTACTATACTCTTATCCACAAAAAAAAAATCCACACTATAAATGAGTAAATTTATTTCCATTATATTCCACAAAAACTGACTAAATCAAGAAGCATTTTTGATTTCACAAAAATTTAATCGTTGTCTATTATATATCTCAATAAATAAAGTATTAGAGATTGCGCAAAATTTAATCAATAAGTTTAATCATTGTCCATTTCTACACTATCCACTATACATTTTGCAATAAATAATATTATTGCTAATACCTACAGAAGTATTTCTGATCATATTTGTACTTTGTCTGAAGACGGGAGCAAGTTGTCTCCCAAATAATTGTCTCCCGTTACAAGAATAAATAAATATTTAACTTATGACTTGTTTTTATTTATTATTTACTTGTTAAAATAACAAATCAAAATATCTTTCAAGTTAAATCTACCAAATTTAAAAAAATTAATTCAAAAGCTTATTTAAAAATAATAAATCAAGGCGAAAAGTTTTCATAAAACAGATAAGTAACCTTTTGGTAAAAACTGAAATATATACATAGATGATTAGGCAAGATGTAGGTAATACAAAGAAGGACAAATATATTAAAAAATGCAAAAACCACCCCGAAAAGAAAGAAAAAAAAAAAGTTTTATACCTATACATAACAAAGCAAACAACTTTATGATATAAACTGGGATAACTTCATCATAGTCGTAAAAAGGTTGCGTAATGTACTGTGAGAAAATCATAGCAATGATAGCACCAGCTGATGGTCTTATTATAAGCGAAGCTGTCCATGAAAATAAAAATGCAGGAATAGTGCCAAATGCCTCAAGAAAATAAGCGTGTTCAGCTCAAGATCGAGGGATTGATGTACCTAACTCAGCATAGCAAAGTGAACCAAGAAGAGAAATAACACCAGAGAGTATCCATATTATAAAAGATAAACCTACTGAGCCAGAATGCCTTAGAACACTACTTGGTGACAAAAATATTCCACTACCAATTATACTGCCAACAATTAAACAAACACCTCCAAATGTGCTGACATTTTTCTCTAACTCTAGCTGCTTTCCATCTTTTGTCTCTACTTCATTGCTATAATTCTCTGTCAATGCAACAAGTTCTTGTTGTGCATCTCCCATCTTTCATAAAAAAATTCAAATCTTTCATTAGTGTAGGATTTTTCTAAATGTATAAATTTAGAATAAACAAGATGATTCAATTATTTCCTGTTTCAGTGCTTTTTTATTTTTTACATCTGCATACACATGTGAACATTGGCCATGTGTATATACAAATGATTTGATTGGTTACTTAAGAATATTAATTATTACACATTGGTTTCGATGTTTATTTATATTTTTTTCCAAACCCATGTGCTTTACACGTGGTAAAACTTAACCTCTCAAGATTTGGCTAATTTGTACATGAAGCATTTAAAAAGAAATCTTAAAAAGTAAAAAGAAATTTGGAGGATCGAGTCATCGATAACCGTACCTCTCCGGATCAGAGAGCTGTGGGCTTTAACCAAACTCGGAACCATAGTCTATAGACAAACTTCTGGTCTGGAAGCTCTATTGTTTCAAAGCCGTGTAACTCTTTTTTCAAACTTTTAACAGTCACGTGATCACTTATCGTGATAACATGAAGAGTAAACTGATTAGTGAAACAACTAAAATACAGTAAAAATTTAGAAATCTTATTAATATTTACTTATCAGCTTATTAGTTTTAGCAACATTTTTTTTTAAACTAACTATTATCATGGTTGGATTAAACTGCTGTCTTTCTGGCTGTCATGTCTCAAGAACATGAAACTATAAAGGCGTTACATTGTTTCAAATACCAATGAGAACAGATGGGTATTATACGAAGTGGAGAAACAACATGATGGTTGTAATCACTTTTTATCCAGATTTTGACAAACAGTTAAAAAAACGTTTGGAAAAGGGAAATATTTATATTTGTGAAAAACGTTTTGCTCCTTTAGATACAAAGTAAGCAAGTTTGTAACTTATTATCACCCTTACCCCCCTTACTTACCTATATAAAAAAGTCAAGGAGGATGAAAAATAGGCCATCAGGGGAATCAAAATCCAAAATTTTTGGCTACATTCTATTTTTGCGTTTATTCCTGAAAAGATAGAACAATTTTTACAAGCTTGTTTTCTTTTGTTTTATGTTTTTTGATTTTGATTTATATTTAGCTAAGTAATTAAAAGAAAGTGGTTTTAAAATTTTTACCATCACTTTTTGTCACGTGATGTAAATAAAAATATTTCCAAGTTTAAACTCGGAAACAATAGACGATAACAATAGGAGGCTTCCAGACCAAAGATTTTTCTATAGACTCTGTCGGAACAAATGAATTTCTTTATCGTAAGATGAAATATAAAACAAACAAAAAATAAATAAATACATTGAAGGCAAGGATAGACAAAAAAAATATGAGAATATTTCCATTTTGATCCCTCGGTATGGTACACAAAAAACTAAACCCGTGGGCCCTTCTATAATAGCTTAGTTTAAAAACTATTTGTTAGCCCCACGTTTAAAAAATACAATTAGAATAATCAAATCAATAACCGAATTCAATAATCGAAACGAATATTTAAAACGAATAGTCGAATCTTGCATGCTTAGCGAGCTCTCTACAATCTGAGCTCGACCACCTTGACAATGTGTGGTAGCTTTATACCCGCCAAGATTTGGCTAATTGGTGTATTTAAAAAGAATTCTTAAAAAAAGTTAAATGAAGTTTTGCAGATTCGACAATTTTAGCGTGGGGCCAGCACCAAAACAGATAGTTTTTCGAACCAATTTATTATAGAAGGGCTCACGTGGATGGTTAAAATTTACTATCTTCCAATAAATTAAAAGAAAAATGGAGGACGGATCTCTTAACCTTTCGCCAGCATCCTACCTTTGGCCTAGGACTTCTATTATTATCTATTAAATTATGATATAGTTCTATTTACCCGTCAATCAAAAACAATGAAAACATTTAAAATATCGACATCGTTCCGTCAAGTTTTTGTTTTGTTCTTTTGAAGGCAGTCGGCATAGTGGGGACCATTGAAAACACTTGATTTAAAAAAGTGTCAAATAATGTAGGAAATCCTTAAAATGTAAAAATAAGGAAATTAAGGCTATTACTATAGTTAGTTGATAAGTTAGTTTTTATTTTATTATTAATATTACAGTTGTCATATACAGACAAAAAGATAAAAAAATATACTAAAAAAGCATGAAAACAAAAGGTGGCTTAGGTTAAACAATATTTCCAGTGATTTAAACAATCTTCCCCGAAATTTTTTTTATGGTATGATCTTTTTTTTTTAATTTCATTTTTTCAAATTACTTTGCGTATTTGTGATGTCACACTTTCAAAATATATAAACTATGACAAAAATAATGACAACTGAATTTCTTGTTACTATGCCTTTACACTATCTTCATCATAGATTTTGATGGCGTACAAAATGAAATTTAACAAAAATATCAAAACTTAAAATGTTAAGCTTAAATGTATTGAATACAATCATTAAGCGCGCTTATAACATAAAACACTAAGAATTCGTGTAACTAATAACTTGCTAAAAACCGTGGATAGGGAACGAAAATTTTAAATATTCTTTAAGAGTAAAATAATTTTTATACCAGGTATAAGTATTTTAAACTAAAAAACATGTTATGAATTATGTAATTTATCATTTGGCGATGTTTCGTGAGATAATCTGCTACTGTCATCAGGCGATTTATTAAGCGACTTGCAAGTTTCTTGATAAATGTTACAGATTTACTTACAGCAGTCTCAAAATGCAGAAAATTCATATAAGAAGAAATTTAAAAAAGTTACTGAAAAATAATTTCGATTAGTATAGTTGACATTGTTTGATGTGTGGACTGTAGAAAACGATTTTTTTTTTTTTTTTTTTTTTTTTTTGATGCTTTAGGTGTCATTTTTTGCTAAAAGTTTATGAAATGCGGTTGCTGTGGTTTTTATAAATGCTTATCATTAATAAATTATATTAATTACCTAATAAAAAACAGTGAAAACATTGTTAGGAGAATTTGCTTTTTAAAACAGAAAAAGAAATATTTTCTAACATGACAAATTTTCTGTTAAGCACAAATTTATCTTAAACTTGACAAACGTTCCAAGTTGATGCAACTACTTATTGGTTATAACAGATAACAGCAATAACAATTCTAAGCTTTGACACGTCATTTATTAGAGTAATCTCAAAAACAAATTTTGTTTATTTTTTTCCTAATAATGAGATTTGCTCTCTTTGGTTTAACGAATGTGTTTATTTCATATATTGATAATATTAAAACCAGATTCCACATGGCTATACCATCTCTTTAATAGTTTTTCATTGTCTGGATTCTTTGATTGTTTAATAACACTTCATAACTTCAGCCAATCAAATCAAAAAAATGAACCATACGTTCTCATAAATTCTTTTATTTTGAATCTCCCACCAGCAGGAAAATCTAGTTATGGAAAAAAACTTTATTATTTTTAAAGCGTGTTTTCTTTGGAATATTTGTTTCATTTTAAATCAGCTATTAAGGCTTGTAACTGCACATCATGTATATGTCCAATATGTCGTTAATTAGTTCTTTGTGTTTTTTTTTTATTGTTAACTATTTTATAATATAAATTTAAATTAAAAAATTTGTTGGTCTATAATAGTGTTTATATAATATTTGATTCCTTCGGGCCGCTTGATCGTGGTAAAACATAGCCCCAGTGGTTGGATAAGCAATACTGCTTACACGGAATTCTCGCATATGAGGTTTATGGGTCAGATTGTGAGAGTTTTACAGCCATTCGACGCTCTGTATCCTATTGCCTTTTCGCATCAGTAACCGACCCCAAAAATCCCCCTGACCATGGCAAAGTTGAAGCTCTATATATACTGTCGATCATGTCCTGGACATGATTAACGCTGCAAAAAAAATGTGTGCAGAGTGCAGCACCAAACTCTTGATATAGAGCTACACCAAATGTCACGGACAGACTTTTATTATCGACCGGAGACACGACAGTGAAAGAAGTTACAATTGGAACTTTCGAATTACATGCCTATCTTGTAATCGCCGAAAAAAGTGCCGAAAACAGACTAAGATGGTTACTTGGACCCGGATTATTACCCATGCGAACAATATCAATTCTGGCAAGCCACAGGTAACAGCTGTGACCTTGTGAACACGTTTTTGAGAAAGCAATGTAGTATAGGGCATATTGCCCATGTTTTAAAATTCAGCACAAGATCGGGTATGGCTTATGCTTCAACCACGGATCGGTCTCATGTCGACGACCAGCATCTTTTAGGTTTTCTTACTTGGTAGCAAAATAGATCATCGTGCCGATAGGCAACCGTGTCTCATGTAGGTAAACTTTCTCGGCTACCAATTGGACTTTGATCATTTCGATCGCTGCCGCCGGAGGGATACCATTTGTTAGCATTAATGTCTTGTTCATATCTTCCACTAAATTGGGAAGAAGTGCTACCCATTCACGGTTGTAACGGCCACTGTCTAGTTCTTGCTATGCTTACACCCTGAACGTTCCCTCAGCATGACAGCATTAAAGATCTCGACGAAAATCAGCGATATATTATGGCTAGGTTGTGCTCCACAGAATACTTAGTCATAAGCATAGTTACTACCCCTTGAATTTATGCCTGTTGTAGACCGTCAACATGTTTAGACATACAAGCGGTCCGTTCTTTTATATGTTAATAAACGCTGGGGCAGTCTTGTCAGCTGACTCCAAGGTAAATGGTATGGTAGCTTTAAAGCGATAGTCTACGTCTACCAGTTTCAAAGCATACTTATGTTTTGTGACCGAGGCTGTCATGTGGGAGAGAGACAAGATCCGCTTGGTGGAGTTTGTTAGTTCGATTCTCTGTAAAATGGGCAAAGACCTCCATAGTAGGCTGTGTCTGTATAAACCTTCCGGCATCTTGGTTAGATAACCACCTCTTTATCCTCTCCTTTAAGGCAGCATCTTTTGGTAGTTTCCAAAGGAGTGCGATAATACCCTGAAATTCTCCAGGGTATTAGTAAACATTTTTGAGAACAATATCAAGCTCTTCAGAATTCAAAGTTTTGGCTTTGTGTTTCAACGTTGCCAATTACAATTAACGAAGCCATATATTCAAGTAACATAACCAATATCCAGCACGCAGATTGAGTAAGTTTGAGCAGTTCTGTGGTATATAATCTGAAATTTACAAGTCCACTGGTAAATACCAAAGCAAACCGCAACATCTGTGTGTCTTGGTACCAGAGCTCTAGAGTGTTTTGAGCGGCAATTTTCATAGGGTGTGCAAAAGGGCCAGGGATTTTATCTGTCATGACGCTTTAGCCGACCTTTGGTGTAAGCTCTTCAACAAGAGCGATGTTTTATTGAACAAATCACAAGCTTGAGGATATATTTGTAATATGCCTCAATTTAAATCCGTGCAATGAAAACTCGAAAATCTAGCCCGAGGAGCCAAGCACAAGCGAGATTATGGGTTTAAAACGGCTCACTGTATCCTTCGATCCACTGTTACAAGAGATAGCTATGGACGTTGTTAATGGTAATTTTAGTATTTCAACAGTATACCAAAGCAAACATAAGGTAAAGGGGGTTATGAAACTTACAATTGCCTTGGCTGACCAACGTCGAAAAAGGCTTCGTCCATTAAAAAATGGCCAGCATGGAGCTGCCTTCCTGTGCTTCCCCTATCTGGTCCTTTGCGCAATTTCTCAGCCATTATTAGCACTTCTCAAGTGGGGGATGCGAAAAAATAAGCCATATCAGACTAAAATTTTACAAGAAGTTGGATGCGCAGATCATTTTATGCTCTTTCAGGGCCGAAGGCACCCCATCATCTTTTCCGTTAAAGAAGGCTCGTAGGCCAGCTGTTAGCAGTATCCGAGTCTACCCATAATTTGAAAAGTTGTACTGGTTCTGTGTCATGCCCCTTTCGAATGATGATGCAAGCGCAATAACCAAAGTTACGTGGCGAGATAAAGGAGCGCTCCATATAACCTTCAGTGTAAACTGAGTCTTGCCCTTCTTATGTTTCTGGTAGAAAAGATTTCTGTCCATATCTTTTTCATTCGCCATGCGTGCTATCGTGAAATTTGTGGCAGCGGCTTACAATTCTACTCGCTTGACTAACCAGTGCGGGCAGATTTGATTCTAATTGCGGCTCCAGCCACCGCTTCAGTGTCAGTCAACGTATATTCTGGATTCGCTCGAGTTAAGGACCCCCCAACGGTAATATCGCTCAGTAGGAACCGTTTTTGTCGTATCATCCCCATTAATGGGCGGAACCTGACAGTTACAATCCGTGCAGCATTAACAACTGCCTCTGCTATCACCAGAGTTTGTCGAGCAATAAAACCCGCATTGGTTTCAAACTTAGCCCCGTAATGTGTACTTTTTTCAACAGTAGTGTGGGTAGCAGCATTTTATAAGGGTATTGCTACTCGACGATGTTAGACATGGCTCGACCAGATATAATGGTTATAGTAACTTTCCTAAACCGATTTGTCAGTGCTAATTCATCAACAGCTACGATACGCCCTGCAGTGCACAAAGTCACGCTGTGCATCCGTTTCAAAACGAAGCTCATTTGTGTGATCTAGGTCATCTTTGGCTTCTGTTGCTAATGTTAAGTTCCGATAATATCAGTCTGTGTTGGGGGCACCACCATCAAACCTGTGAACTCAGGTAGATGCGTGTTAAAATTGCTCTTTTCATGAACAGCTTCATTTCAGTGTTATATATGAAATAAAATAGCGGGCATGTCTAATAGGGGATGTATGCTAACTTAATCACAGAATCCAACGCGCAGCGGTAAGCCCATCACGTCTAAGATTCATGAAATTTTCCTTGGTGGCTGATGTTTGATCCGCAGCCTTCAATCTCTATACTGTCGGCCCCTTTGTTGTAAAAGCCGTTGAGACGGCTTATTGTACCATTTGCAGAGCAGCTTTTACAACGTTTTTCATTACAAGGACTGCCATATGCTTGATTCCACCCCAAAAATTTTCAAAGAAGCCTGTGCCTCCTTGCACGTAATGAGACAATGCTCCACCTGCTTAGTAATAGCGATAAAGAAAGTGGCGGTTTTTCTTTTCAGTAGTAAGCGTTACAAGGACTCTGGTTTTGTTTTGCGAATACCGATTCAAATACTTAGATCGTATTGGTTGAAGTCTATGCTCTCGGCGTGAGTGTCTCTAACATCTTAAATTGATTGGAAAAAGCGTGTGTTTAATTGATGACCTTCGTAGTTAGGTCTGCTAGTCTTCCAATTGATGTTGTCACCTGGACTGGCGTCGTCCAATTCCAATGTGTTGGTTTGCAGGAGTAGGACTTTGAAACTGCCTACGTTTGTCGTTTGTATTCTTGATGATATCGATATATACAAGAAGAAAGTTCACTTCCTCCTGTGATGTTCACAAAGTTGGGACTAACATGGGTTCCAGCCTTGAGTTTTTTCCTTGCTGCGAAATCCAAAAGCACAAATAAAGTCCCTGAGAAGGCAAGTTTGTTAGTTATTGTGATAAATGATTTCATCGTAGCCAGAGTCACCTAGACCGTGAGGCTTGTTTTTTAAATAAAATATTAATTGAATCTACGAGTGTAGATTATAGAGTTGTAGTTCCCAGGGTTTAAACGGACTTCTTTTGTGTGAAGAACTAGTAAGATGCTCTTCTCTGTAACATTATACCAAGTGTATGTTATGGTAGCACTTATTAGAAACACCTCCCATTCTCCAGGAAACGGGTATCAGACAGCTTAAGTGACTAATTTCCTGTGCTGTGTTGACCTGGTAAAACTGAGCGATCGTTATTAGGGAGAGAAATGAAAGTCGGAGCCACTGTTAGTATCCTAGTATAAGCAAGTCTCTAAGATAAGCGATATTGACATTTGCTATTTTTAATTTTCTGCGTGGGTTTTAAGTTGCTTTGCTTGGTTTAAAACATCCCGTGTCTCGTCGTGACTTCCTTGCTCAGCATGTTCCATGGCTTTATTTAGCAGCTTAATACCACGTCCCTTTTGCTGTGTTTCATCGTCACTATCTCTCATGGTAAGGTGCTCATCAAAATTTTGAGGCAGTGGACCAACATGCTAATTGTATGATAGCTGTTAAAATCCTGACTGACTTTTTAATGGTGGCGTCAGTGCCATTCTATGAGTCGGTAGTATTAGATTTAGATCAACCCCGTCGACCCCCTAAAAATAGTCGAATGCTCTCAGGAAACTTTGAAGAGGCTACTCTCCACTGCTGAAACATTTTACCGAGCTTGTCATCTCCAGGTGGAACCTGCCCTTTGAAACCTTGTGATGGTGTTTGGAATAGGTTTGCTACCATCGTCTTTGATACACTCCCAAACGGATGGTCAATGGAGAATGGTCAATGGAGAATGATAATCTAGAATTCTAACAATGCGCAAAACTTATTGAATTAGATTATCTATTATGAGCACTTGCGACATTTAAAATAAAAGCCTATGATATCAATTTTTTTTTTAAATTGTAGTTGTAATTTAGAATAATATAAAAATATAATAATATTAATAATATAAATAAAAAAAAATTGACAGTGGGGAGATTCGAACTCATATCACCGAAGTGACTAGTGTTTTGAAAAGATCGCTAGCACACTTGGCCACATCAACATATGCTAACATTTAAAACTTAATATTTTTAAAACTTTTTTTTAATGAAAAACAACCAAGGTTTCGGAGCTGCGGACAGTGGGGGTGTAAATTTACAATTACCAATTATACATCTGCGTGAAACAGTCCAAAGATAGATTTGCTTTTGCCCAATTGTTTATGTACATGAAACCGTTCTTGCCTGCATTAGTATTTGCCCAATTATATATGTAAACGAGGCAGGCTCCTTGAGATCTAATGAACCTCCCCACTCCGGATTGCAAAACCAACTATTCCCTGAAGGTGCCAAGAAGGCCAACGGGACTTCCCACGGCCGACGATAAAAACCCTAGTCACACCCCATCCAATATCTATTTTCAAAATGGTGTTTTCCCAAATGCTTTAAAATTTTCTTCTGTTTTACCTCCTTTTTAGATTAATTTTCCGAACTGCTACGCAATAATTATATCACGCCCCATTATAGTCCAATCTCTCTTTTATTGAATTTTAGTAAAATTCTTGAAAAACTTATGTATTCACAGCTGCACTTACTTTTCAATTCTTTTAATTGTTTTATCGAACTTAAATCTAATTTAAACTCAAATTCAAATTAAGGCAGTGTGGCCTAGCTGTAGCACATATTCCGATAATATTGCATTCTAATGAAAAATTTCGTGAGTTCAAATGCACTCCAGAGCGAAAATTAAAAAATGTCGTTATCGACTGTTGCGGTAACACAAATGGGGACTTTAAATTGAGCCACTGCCCGATTCTTTGATAAGACCATTCAGATCTTCTTCCGAATTAAAAATATTCATAATCGAACACAATCAAAAAATCCATTTGGATTTCATTCGAATCGTTAATCCTAGCATAGTTTAATTAGTATAAAATAAAAAATAAGAAAAGCTCTTGATACTGATCGTTTTGCTTGTGGTATTTTTATTGATCTACAGACAAAAATAATTTGATACTATGGATCACAATATTTTAATATTATGGTGTTCGTGGAATTACAAAAGACTGGTTTTTTCATATTTATCTGATTGTAAAGAGTGTGTATCTATAAATCGGTATTAATCTTCTCATAAAAATGTTATGTGTGGTTCTGTTTTAGTCCATTTATATTTTTGATCTTTATAAACGATTTGAATAAGTCTATCAAGTTATTTTCATCTGTTCATCATTTTGACGATACTAAATTATTACACATCAAAAAATCATTAAATTCTCTTGGTAGGAAGGTAAACCAATGATGTGAAGGGAATGATACACTGGTTAAATACTAACCTTAGTTCTTTAAATGTGGATAAAACTGAATTTGTTATTTTCTCATTTCTTTGAAACCCTGTTTGTTACTGCGCCAAAGAATAAAATTGTTTTCCAACAAAGTTGCTAAAATATATTTCAAGATTTTAAGTACCGTTTACATTTAAATTTCGATTTCGTGATAAATACTACAAAAAAAATCTCAGTTAAAAAGATATTTGCAAAATATATTACAATCAACCTTTTTCATTAAACATACACAAAGAATAATAGAATAAATGCTGCAAAACAGTGATAATTGACGGATCAACTATAGATAAACTAAGGGATGAGGGACTGTAGTACAAAGGACAAGGAAAATGGCACAAACAGACAGAACAGAGGGGGAGGGTGGAGCAAAGGACAAGGGGAATGGCATAAACATGCAAACCAATACAAAGGGGTAGAGTGGAGCAAAGGACAAAGAAAATGGGCCAGAAAAACAGAACAATAACCAGATAGTGGGGTAGAACATGAGGACATGGACAAATGACTGACAAACAAAAGGGGGAAAACATAGGACAGGGGATGGCTACAAACAACAAATTAACAGAAGGTAGGAACCAAAAAAGAATGACCAAACCTAGCGGTGCAACTAGCTATGAATAACACTATGAATATTAGTAGTTTGTGAAAATTTGACACAGCAATGTAAAAACCTAATAAAAATTCAAGGACATATGTCCAACAAAAACAAACCCAAGTTTGTTTACAAAAGTGAGCATAAGCTAATTCAACCTTATAGCTGTGTACACTCAATGCAAAAAGGCAAAACAAAGAATAAATACCCTGTGAGGGTCAACAGGTCTAACGGCATGCTTTCTAAAATGTGTCTCTCTGTTAATAAAACTACTCTTAAAAGTATTTATTTTCAATTTTTTCATCACATCTTAGTTACTGTTGTTTGTGGTCAAACAAAGAATTATCATGTCAATAAAATACTTTCCCTGCAACGCCAAGTTATTAGAATTATATCTTTTCAGCCTTTTAGATCTGGTACATCTGAACCTTTTAAAGAACTGAAATTGCCACTCTGTTATATGTTGGTAAAATTCTAGATTCTATGATTTTCTTTAAATAACACAACAAATATAATAACATAATCTTCCATCTTCTATTTCAGTTTATGTTTTTTTACAGAAACCCGATTTAATCATAATCACGGAACTCGTTACTAGAATAAAGGTAAACTATATGTTCCGTTTTATATCACTCAAAAGTATGGTAAATATTTAATTATTTATAAATCCATCAGTGAGTGGAATAAATCTCTGGTTTCTTTAAATACTGAATTTAGCAAACCTAAACTTCGTACTCGTGTGCCTTCTTTTCTCCATCTGAAACGATATCACTTCAAATAATCATTTTAATTAAAATTCAAATTATTTTCTAGAACTTTTATTTTATTTGTTTTTTCATAAAGTTTTTTATTTTTCTATTTTCCTATACTATTTGTTGTGTGTAAATTGTTGTAGACTTCTCTGTGTGAACACTTGGGTTTAATCACTTTAGTTTAGTTTTCTGTATGAGTCACTCCATCTATTTCAATCGTTTCTCATATTTTGCTTTTAATACTTGTTTTTATTTTATTTATTTATTTTTAGATTATGAAATTGTAGTGGCTGTTGTAGAAAATAAATTACTACTACTACTCCTCCTCATACTACTACTACTATTACTACTACTACTACTACTAC
>JAUZNK010074104.1:0-13761 GCA_035046665.1 Euphysa ruthae | reverse complement strand
ATATATCTTGTTTTAAATCAGTGTTCTCACCTCAATCTTAAATCTCTTAACTTTGCAAACATCTCTACCTGAGATGCAGCAAATTGATCAAGGATATCTCTCTCATCATACGGTCGGCGGGCTTGCTATAAATAAAAAAAAGTAAATCATAAAAAAAAAATAAATGGATATAAAAATATATATAGTAACTAATTATTTATAACTTTGAGTCTGTATTTATATTTAATATATTATTTAATATATTATTAGTATATCTATGGGGCTATATGGATTTTCTAAAGCTTGTAGATATAATATGAGACAGGGTTTACATTAATTTTATTTGTGTTTATATTTACATCACCTTCTCAAAAAAAAAATCGAAATAATATTTGAAAATTTTCTTGGTACTCTAGTTATTGTTTATCATTATCAATTAATACTTACTCTAATGTTTTTAGTTGCAGAGATGGTTTTTAACAAACGGACAAATCGCAGAGCAATTTTTTCTGACTTTGTTAGCCTATAAAACACGAAAATAATTTTAAATTTTCAATAATTTCTTTTCATTAAAATAATTAAAGCGTAGACCGAAGTAAAACTCTCACATTTGGTTCAATATTTTATTTTCTAGTTTTATCATTAACCTGGCTGCACCGAAATATCTTTCAAAGTAAATACTCTTAATACATTAATCAAAAAAAATGTAAATTCTGTGAATATGTGGAATATCAGTCGCGAAAATGTCAGAGCACAACCAACAAAATTGTTTGAGATATAAATTAAGATATAAGTTGAAATAATAAAAGTGATGAACAGCTTTTAAGACTTATCGTCAAACTTTCTAACTTTTATTTTAAATGTGTTTGGAAAATATTGAAAAGTACAATCAATTAATTACAATGATTAATAGATGATAGCAATTAAAGATAAATAAATAAATGTAAACAAAATTGACCATTTAAATTTTCCTTCTAAAGTTTGAGATTTACCATATTTGCGCTATTAGTCTAAAAACAAAAAATTTATTAAGATAATATAATATATAACAACTAAGCTTAAAAAATATTTGGGCTTGTCCACTAACTCAGATTTTTCTAAACGTTAAAAAAGAAGCTTAAGTTATTCCCTAACAAGAAGAAAAACAATTCCTAAATAAATTCAAAATCATAACTGATTTACTTATCATTCAGATCGTAATATACTCTTAAAATAAAAGCACTACTGAAGAACTGTTTATGAAAAGAAATAACTTCGCAAATGATCACATTTGGGACCATTGTTTAAAACAGCGAATTTATCAGAAATAAAAGAGCAGAAGTCGATACCAAAAATAGTGGTCAGAGAATTATAACAAGTATGTACATATGTATCCACGGTTACTACAGGAATGCACTTATGAAAAAAAATCTCACGTTTTACGTGGAAACCATAACGCTTTGCCATGGAGCT
Source organism: Euphysa ruthae (assembly GCA_035046665.1). Taxonomy (NCBI): domain Eukaryota; kingdom Metazoa; phylum Cnidaria; class Hydrozoa; order Anthoathecata; family Corymorphidae; genus Euphysa; species Euphysa ruthae. The sequence continues at coordinate 12,330 of JAUZNK010074104.1, read as the reverse complement.
CAACATCACTTAGATCGACTTTAGTCTCTATAAAAATGTACGTATGAATTATTTCGATTACAAAATAACTCACATCACTCCAGGCTAAAATGATTTTATCTCACTTTTCACAATAGTACACAATATAAAAAATGCAATATATCTTAAGGATATTTTTTGGACCGTAGCTTAAAAATATAACTACTACTGTGAATAACTCTCAAAGCGATGAAAAAAATAATCAGTACTTTAATCGTCGTACTCGTAACAATAATAACAAAAACAATAATCCCGAAACTTCGTTCAATAAATTTTGTAACTCATGTCATGTTATTTTTAATTTTTTCTATTTATTATAATGACTGAGTTGACAAATACCAATATTTTTAAATATGTTGAAAAAAAGCCAACTTCCTAATTCAATTATGTTAATTGTTTTTTTAATCGTATATTATTAAATTAATTTTTATTTCTATTTTTTAGTAATAATCTATTGCTAGTTTTATTCTAATATGAGATTATCTATTATCTTTATAACGTAGAAAATTTTATGTGAATTATTGATCTAGACTTGGTATAAATGAAATCATTGGATACTTGCTCCCTCAATAATTAATTCTCCCTTGCTCCTGCACCCTTTCTATCTTAACTTTCCATTTCATAGCCCACATTTATCTACCAGTATTCATGGTGAAATCACAAACCTTCTATAGCAACCCCAATCGAGTTTTTTTTCGCAGCAGCATAAAACAATTGAGGAAGACCTGACTGAAATGAATCCATATTGTCGTCATTCTTTGCTCTCTCGTATTTTTCTTCTCTTCCTTTTATATGAGGCTTCCATGTTGCTGATAAATCTTTATCAGCCGCATACTTACGCCAAAACGACTAGAAGCAAAAAAAAAAAAAACCAAAGATTATTTTTTTACAAAGACTGCTGCAGGATGATAGATGATGATAACAGTTATCCGATATTGAGGTTTAAGTTTCTGGAAAAAGTAAAAGTTTCACAAAAATCTGTTTTGAAATACTCAATCTGGTCAAAAAACAAGGTTCTACCATGTAAAAGATGGAGTGAAGATTTTAACAAGAAAATAAATTTAATTGCAAGTTTAAATATATAAAACAAAGACAAGCAATTCAAAAAACAACTGCGTCTATCAGGTCTTAAAACAGACTCTCTTCACATTGCAGTTTTGAAAGCAATTTTTGTAAGTTTCAGGTCTAAGAACAAAGGTCCTATGCGCTGCAATTCTAACGAAGAAAATTTTTCATGTCAAAAATTCCAAATATACCCTTTTTCCTCTAACAGGAAAAAAAGGTATGAGACTCTAGAAATCCTCACTGTAGAAACTTACAGAGCCTTTTGGTGAAGGACCTAAATGGAAAAAAAGAATATTATCCTCTAAATATCAAGATAAAATTTAGAGGAAGACTAAGAAAATTATCATAAGTTTCGTCGGAAAGGTTTTCTTTTAACCCTTTTAAATCAAACGCTTTTTTCAAGAAATTTTTTAAGGATGAATGTTAATATAAGTAATTACTTACTTGGATAAGAATGGCTGCTGGTCGACGTCTTCTATTCACGTGTTTTTCTTTCTGTTGCTCTGCCACTTGGAGGGCAAAACCAGACCCTATTATACCCTAAAAAGCATTGCGTAGTTATTAGTTTCCGCAGCAGTGTGGCTACAGAACGGGTGATGAATTAGCTTGGAAAAAAGGAGGAATAAATTTCAGTACTATTCGTCTAAAATATTGACTTACAGGTCAATTAAAATATACTAACTATATAACCAGGACAACATGGCCTTGACCTCAACCATTACTCTAGTAATTAATTACAATAAGCACTAAGAACACTGGAACACTTAATTTTAACATGCTAAAATGCTATAGCAAACAGGTCTAATATACACAATTGATATTGGCCTAATTGGTATCAGCCTTTGTGCGAAGTTGCACAGTTGGCTGCTTTTCCTAAAAATAACAAAATAAACAGTTAGAGTTTCAATAAAACTGTTGAAACAAAAATCATCAAAAATCCGATAAAAAAAGTTTGCTTATAAATTGAAATTGAAGAACCTTGCAAAAAAAAATACTGCTATTTACTTACTGCAGGCATTGCAAGAAAGCATGTGCCAAATATAGCAAAACAACAAATTAAAATTTTGCCAGCACTTGTCTCTGGACTGATATCGCCATACCCTATTGTCGTTAATGAGATCTAAAATATAACGATGTTTTAATGATTAATACGTCACATTTTAATAGACGAAAGATTTATTTTACATTTATTTTACTCACCTCACCTCCGCCAATTACCTCTGTCTTTTTAACAAGTAAATAATAATTGTTAATTATCATTATGAGTTAAATATTTATTCTGGCAACGTTAGACAACCCGCACAAAAGAATAAATGATATTAATATTTAGAACGTTTGAAAGTGATATAATAACGCATCTCTATAAACCTTTCATATTAAATTTATCCAATGAGACAGTGTTTTTTAAAAAGAAGACGTAGTCAGCTTGAGCTTTTACATAGTTTCCTATAAAAATAACGGTACAGAAACAACATTCAATCCGTTCAATAAGCAGTGAAGACTTGTGTGTTATCTAAATTTAGTTAATAATGATAAGTACGCACTTACCACACCCCAATAGAAGCCATTAAACAAATCATCTTCCTTTACATCCTTTTTCTTCTCAAAAGCATAAACGAGGAAACTGATGAACGCAATAGTGAGAAATCCCATGTACCAACAAGTCATCAGTTCCTGCAAACAAAAGTAAAAACAATAGTGAGAAGATGCAGGACAAAATACAAAGACTTATTGTGAATGAAACATAATGGCAGGATTTGTTGTGTTTATATGTATTTTAGGCTAAAATTTTCTTTGAAAATTCCTATTATTTTCTTGTGAAATGTTTATATTTTATTAAATAACATCTTAATAGTGCCATGACTCAACTAGATGGTTTAAAACTAATTAAATAGGATGTCATCTATCAGCTTTATTTAGAACGAAGCTATTTTTGTCTCTTTCTCAGAAAAATTAGTTGATATTTATTTGCTTATTTATTTGCCTTGGATGTCATAGAGTTTGATTTATCTTAATAAATAACACCAGCAGCGTCACAATGAATTTTTGCAGTCACTTTTTCAAAAGTAAAATTACAAGCGTAACAAATAGTTCGACCTATGCGTTTCTCAAAATATCTTAAAATAAAACATAAACTTTCTGTCTGTTGTTTTTGCTATAGATTATGTTGTGTTGTTTGCAACTTACTTTTCTGTGTTTTCTGAATACTTTTGAAAAAGCATGGAATGCTCCTCTTTGTCGATCGATCCTTAAAATTCTGACTAACTGTAACAGTTGAAGAATCCTGTAGAGAAATATAACAAAAGTAGCAGGTTGAACACATAAAACACAAAAATCGATTCAGCCATCAATGCTTTGCATTAAACTCTTAAAGAAATTAAAAAATAAAAAATTCATTGTCACGTATCGCGCCCCTCATCTCTGGAACAATCTTCCAAATTTAACTTCAGACAATAATGATCTAAGTTTTATTTTTTTTAAAAATGAAACTAGGAAACATATCAAAGACATTGATGACATCTTTATTTTTTTCCTAACTAAGTTTATAATCAAGTCATAAAAAATCGATAAAATTTTATTGCTTTATTTTTTTAACTAGTTGACTGAACTGTTCTCAATGATAAGACCCGTATAGTTCTTCTGCGAGTTTCCCGTACTTTATAAGTAAAATTAAAGTTTAAAGTATAGAGCAAAATCTTGGACATAATATTTGCCATTTTTATGATTTATATTAAATATCTTTTGATATTTTATATTTCACTTGATGTACATTTACTAGCTTGTAGCTTACTTTTTAAATCAGAAATACAGCTATCTATCGTCTATTTATCTATATTTAGCACCAATTAAAGTTTTGAGAAAATTTTCAAAATGAATGTGGGATATTTCAACAACGCTATCATTTCCTCTACCCTCATTAAAAACGAACATTTCTCTCGTGACTTAAAGTGAAACAAAAATTCTCCCCTCTGTTAAATTAACCTCAATTCATTGGAAATCATTTGACAGGTAGAGTTGGCTATCCCTTGCACAGAGCATATGATTATTACATGTTATAATTTAACATACAACGGTTTTAATATTTACCATTTGTTGGCATTCAATTTTTTAGAAGTTTTCGAAACAGTTTACCAATTGTAAGATCGAATACAATTTCAGAACTTACTTAACATTGGTTGAATATGCTTTAGTAGGTAATTATAAGACTGTTTTCTATAAAATAAATAAACACCTGTAAAAGACGGAAATAATAAGTGCTAATTTACATTATTATTTCTACTATATTTTAAAAGTTGTTGAGTGAGTTTTGATTTGAAACTAAATAATATTTCCAAACATTTGCTCTCCCTCTCTGCTGTTTCATACTACATTTCACCCATCTAGCGTTTTATTTCGGAAAATTGTCGTGAGAAATCCTGAAAAAAAAAATGACTAAAAAAGTTGAAAAAATGATTTAGAATTCTTATGATTTAGAATAAAATTTACCTCTGTCCACTTTGCGACACATCTACAAGAAGTGTAATAACCAAGCCCACTGATGATACAATAACAAACATATCTAAAATTTAAGTTTAAAAATAAAGCTTCAGTATGCAAATAGAGTGTTTATTTAATTCAAATCAGATATGTGTTTAGCTATCATCAAACATTAAATTCAGCTTCAGAAGTTGTCAGATATTATAAACTTATTTTAGCTTGATTTGGAAAAATAAATTCGATTTCAACTAATTTGTTGGTTAAAATAATCTTGTTTTGATATAGCTTCTTTTAATATTAAGGCTTAGAAAAGCTTAAGAGAGGATACTAGATTAAAGGAATGAGAGAATTTAGCTCTAAGACTTAGCCTTCCAATTATATTGGTGCAGAATGATACGCTATGTTGGTAGAAAAGAGAAGGGAGAAAGTAAGGAAAGGAAAAGAAACAATCGTGGCTGGTAATGGAAAAATTAACACTACATCTATAACAACGTACTTGACCAATTTAAGTATTTTCAACCAATTAGTTGTGTTTAAAATTACCTCATTAAAATAGAAATATGGTCTAAAATTTCTATTTCAAGAACAACGTGGATAGGATGTGCTGCTTGACCAAGAACAACGTGAATAGGATGTGCTGCTTGACCAAGAACAACGTGGATAGGATGTGCTGCTTGACCAAGAACAACGTGAATAGGATGTGCTGCTTGACCAAGACCAGACCAAGACCAAAACCAAGACCAAGATCAGAAAATCTCGTTAAAATGTCAACATTTAAAAATAAATTTAACGTTCTTCAAAATGAACAAAAATTTGAAAGACAAATTTGAAAATCAACTCGCAGTTCAAAAAGAGAGTACGCACTCTTACTTAAAAAAAAAAAATGGTAGCTTATGACAAAAAGGACTTTTAGAAAAAAAAAAAATGATCAAGATAAAAATGTATCGAGGCTAAAATGTATGGAAATACCGAGTCCTCTTTGTAAAACTGTTCGTGAAAATCTTGAAAAGACAGTTCTTTTTGAAACAGAAATAAATAATGTGAAAACTCCATTATCAAGAGCGTAAGACTACAAAGTTTAACCCATGTGCAAAAACCCATGTGTTATAATAACGTTGTCTTCTAGTAAAGAATGACTTGCATTAATTTCTAAAACATAAAAGCTAAAAAACATTGAATTTTACTAAAATTTTTATGAACTCGAATTTGTCCTCATCTATAACTTACTTTGGTTAAACTTCAGAAAAATATTAAGATTAACCCACCATGTTCGCATCGTATATACTTTACTTACTTTTTACTTAGGTCGCCCGACAGCACACCCTAAATGCTTTACACGATTTGACCATTCTGCTCTACACCCCTTAAAATATCTACACCCCTTAAAAAAGCAAGATTATTCCTGTTATTCACAATTGATTGTTTCTTTGCTGTGTTTTTTTTTAATTTCGTTACAATGTAGATTTCATCTTTAATTTTATCTCCTGATAAATTATCAATATTTCTTATCGAACCAACCGCCCTATTACTATCTGCTTTGTGTTTTATTCCATCATGCTGCTAAAAATCCGTTGGATTTCTTAATTTTTCAGACGAAGTTATCCCCGTTTAATGCATAACAATTTTTTAAATTCCTGAATATGCTACAGTCGATGAGTATATTTGTTCGAATAATTCGGAGCAGATAAGAACCAGTCATTAGACATAGTGGTTAATTTAATCTCAAAAAGAAAATTTGCTCAAAAGTTGTAAAACGTTGATTAATTTGAATTTTATCTTGTTAAGGTTTTTACAAACTCAAAGTTTTGCTCTGAATTTGTATCCATGAGTTACTTTGCTATAATTACATTGATGCCCTATTAATAAGTTAGTTTGCTATAAGTACAAGAAACTATGATTAGTTAACATGAGCAGTAACTTTTGGGTTTCCAGTTGTTGAGGTCTCACTAACTCTTAGTCCTCACAGCACATTTTTGCAAAATATACCATTTTTTTTCTTCCAATTTAAAGTGTAGCCATGGCTTTAGATCTAAATGACTTAGTGATAAAGTGAAGACATGAATAGCAGTTCCCAAAAAAGAAAAAAACACAAAAATACTAAAAGTGAAATATAATTTCATTATAACAAAAGTTAATCTTTATTTCAGCGAAAACTGCAAAGTATCTTTCATTTTTAAAACTTGCTCTGTATCAGACATGAAAATTGTTGAATGAAGTACTTATAAAAAATTATGTTTTAATTTTACCATTGATAATTTCTGTTATTTCAATGAAAAATTGGACCAAATCCACCAATTAAAGAAAATAAAAATTGGTTTTTTGAATCGAAACTATCTTCTAGGTTATACGAAACTTTTGCACTACCAGAATCTAGATTATCCAAAAGTTGAGACTTTTTCTGGTAAACGAGCTGATATAGTATTAAAAAGTAACATAGTAAATATATAGCAATCAAACTAATCATTCTGTACGAAACAGGACTTATAATCGTTGCAGAGACTCTGAATACTCAAACCTTTGCTCCTTAAAACGTTCCATCGATTTATCCTTAGAATACTTCGTTACTTTTTTCCTAAAAATTCTCCATTCTTTACTCCTTAAAAATTCTCCATTCTTTACTCCTTAAAATACTACATTCCTACTCCTTAAAATACTACATTCCTACTCCATAAAAGTCTGACCGTTAACTTATATTCCTTGAAATTTCATCTTTAGATTATAAATGTTTGCATTTATGTTTCAAAAATAATACGTTCATTATCACAAGCATCTGTACACTTCACATATTCCATCTACTTCTGTAAAATCAAGCCTTGGAACCACCGTATATTTATATTTCGTAAAATTCTAGACAAAATTTAGATTAAGAAGGAAGAAGGCAATGTTGTTCTAGTGAACTTCCTCTAATTATCTCTATAAATTTATTTATATTTAATTCAAATGTTTTTACTATATTAATGTTTTCATTCAAAAGATTAGAATATTCGAAGAATCGCTATTGCTATTATCATCAATATTGTTATTTATATCAGTAGTATTAAATACCTATTATCATATGTGGGGTCGCTAAATATTTCTTCAAACCACCCGATGCACCATATGTACCATGTGCACCTGACGCCCATATTCGCAAAATAAATTCGAAGACAAATATTAAAAGCAGCACAATTTCCTGAAAAAAAAAATAAAAGTAAACAAATGGCTCAAAACATTGAAAAATTTTACTTTACATCGTAATTGCTGAGTAGGTAATAATTTATTAAAAATGCTAGCTTTTAAGTCACAAAGCGGTTGATTTATCTGTACAGATATAATAGAAATTATCGCCATACAGTCGTGATTAAAGCTAGCATATGGGTAAATCTTAGCTTTGAGCAAGGTTGTTATGCGTAGTTAGCCCCTGGGACATTTATTTCTAAAAAAAAATACCCCTTGTTAATCATCGTTTGAAAGAAAATATCGATTCCCCCCTGTAGAATATATGGTATACTCTTGAACATCTTGCTTATACTTCAAGCAACATATGAATACTGCTATTGGAATTGTTTATGCAATGTGTGGTGTTAGCCCAAAATTGTAGTTTTGATCAAGCACGCTCGGAATGCAGGTAAGAATCGATGATCATCAAAAAGTTCAAACTGAAAGGAAATTATGTCCAAGTTACGACATGTCACATGTCGTTACGACATGTCACTTGCAGAACCCCCAACTATTAACGAAATACTCAAAGTTTTCAAATCATACAAAAAAAAAAACGGATGTGATGGATGAAACATTCGACTGTGTTCCCAGTGACGTATACAGGAGTTATTCAGGCATACCAGTTTATAGAAGATTGATACATAGAGCATCGCAGACGCTCTTCAAAGCAGCTGGTTTTGCTGGTTTTGTTCTAAACAGTAACTTTAGAATCTCCACTTAGGCCATCCAAATAATATTTATGTTTCCGACCGCTGCATTTAAAATTTTTATTGATAACAGTTTCTGTTCTTGGAAAAAAAAATATATATACTGTTTTTATTAAAAAAACGAAACAACAAAAAACAAATAAATCTCTAAACACTTTCAAATATCGCATAAAGTTCTTCTTTTTTTACAATGTATAAATAATAATAATAAGATTCGCCCAATCAGTTTTTAGCTTAAAGTTAACCTTCTTGTTCTTGGAACAGTTCCTTTTCACGGATTATTTTTTTATTTATATATAAATTGATAAGCGCGATTCTCTTCTCCAATTAATAACAGACTATTTCACTTCATTCTTAACAAGAACTCATCAAAACGAGATGTTTAAAATTTATCATAACGCAAGACCAATTTGGTTCGTTGTTTTACGGATCCGAATTCTTCGATCCGACTCTTTTGAGCAAAATTGATAAAAAAAATAAAATAATGAAAATCAATAAACTACAATCAAAAAAAAAATAAAAAATACAAATAAAAAAAAAATCAATTACATTAAAATCCATAAACGAGAAACAACTACAAACCATAGACATATGAATAGAAAGGATAAACATTGTTTCCGTTACAGAAAATATATTTTGTGGGAGAAATAAAGACGAGAAAACTAAAAAAATAAAAATCTTGCAAAAAAAAAAAAAAAAAAAAAAACAACAAAACTTAAATTTTTAAAAACAAAGACGCTACCTCAAAACGAATAAACAATTTATTATTTCTACGATTTTTCTTCGTTTCTTAGGATTCTCGGAAAATTGCCCCCGAGAAAATTTCTCCTGGTGGGACAATTTAATATTTTATTTTTTAATGTTGTTTTTTTAAGTTTAATAGTGTGATAATTTAATACGTAATTAATAATCAAGCTATAAAGTGGCAAATCATATAAAGATTTTCCACTAATCATCATTCACTACATCGAGAAGACAAAGTTGCTCTATAACAGTGTGCGAAAAATAAAAGGTGAACAAAATGGAGTTTGTCGATAGTGAAAGAAGAAATCCGAAGATTATTCAAAATGGTTTTATATATGTTTTTCAAAAGCACTTAGCAAATGATGTACGTTCGTATGAATGCGAATTACGTAGCAAAGGCCAATGTAAAGCAAAGATCAAAGTTGACCTCGTTGACGAAATCGTTTGTGTAGTCAACGACCATATACATCCACCATCTTGTGTCAAAACCGAAGTAACAAGGGTAAACTTCTATATTAACGTCAACCTCTGATACTCCACAGTGCTTTTCTTTTTAAATCAGCAGCCTTAGCCAGTTGAGTTTTGTAACATTAGACCTTTCGTTTTTCTTTTACGGATAGCTGCAAAACATGTGCCCTGCGCATAAAGGCACAAATTAAATTTCATAAAAAATTTAGAACTTAGAATATAAATGTCAATTATTATGTTAATTATTACTTTACTCACTGCAATTTTAAATCTGAAACACACATTTCTCGAAATTTCACTGTCCCGAACTTTTTCACCCGACCTTTGCCCTTGTTAAGACGAGACGAGAGCCGCCAAAGTCACTTAAAGTTATCTCAAGACCTTTCCTCCCCTTCCCCCATCCCCACCTTCGACCCTTTTTCCTTGGATTATAGCTATTTATTACAAGGAATTGAGATGTCAATCAAATTTTCATTTTTTTCACAATTTCTTTTTTTTTTTTTTTACAAAATTATAGTCTATATCTATAAGGTCTGCGAAATACATTTGTACACTTTTCAAACGGATTTAAAAAAAAAGTAAAATATTTTAAATAAGAGAGAATATAAAATATTTAAATGCTATTTTTTACGATAAGCCATGGAGAAATTCCATATCGTGTCACACAATTTCAAACAATAAAACAATGGGTAAAAAATACCCTTTTTTTTTAATTCGTTATATTATATCAGTTATATTCCATAAAATTTTGAATTCTACTCGTAAAAAAACAATGGAAAATATTAGATGATGTCGATGACGGGCATCGATGTCAGCTTTGAAAAAATTTAGATGTCGAAAAAGTGGGTTGACAGATAACTGGGATGTCGATCAAATGGTTTATCCACTTGATCGAGGCACAATTTTCCGCAAGTTCTAATTTTAACGAGCTTGCGAATATCTCTAAACCTACTGTTGCAAACTTACCTACGATGGCCAACATGAAAAGAAATATCCGAAATCAAAGAAGGGGTATGAATCATCCAATTAATCCAAAAACTAGAGGAGCAATACTGCAACTTCCTGTCAAATATCAACAATCTCAAAATGGAGAAAAACTTCTTTGTTTGATAACGATGTTTGAGATAATATCAGAATGTTAATAGCCGCTACTACCCACTAAACGCTTCGATTTCTGGCTGAATAGGAGGAATAGTACAGCGATGGAACGTTCAGAATTTGTCCTGAAGTATTTTTCCAAGTTTACACGATACACGCAAGAGTAACTGAAAGAACGATTCACTGCGTTTATGCACTGTTTCCAAACAAAACGGGTGCAACATATGAACTCTATTTCACCGAATTAAGAAATCGATCGCCAGTTCCTGGGAATCATTTACATTCAATACTATTTGATTTTGAGATTGCTGCAATAAATTCAGCTCGTCTTTTATTTCTAAACGCTGATATAAGTGGGTGCTTTTTTCAAAAAAATGTTTTAAAAGAAAATACAAGCCGTTATTCTGCCCTCCACCTAAAATTGATAGCAGCTTTAGCATTTATAAACCCCACAACACGTTTTCAACGTTTTCAAGAGACTGGCAAACCTTATTCGTCAAGCTTACGGTGAAGATGTTGACGCAGTTATCGACTATTTTGGGGACACTTATATTGGCAGGTTTTATCTAAATGGCCCTTGAGCAGTACCAACTTTTTCAATCGAAAAATGGAACAAATGCCAAGAACTAACAGTAGCATTGAAGGTTAGCACAATAAGTTTCAAGGTATATGTGACAGCTATTATTCGAAATTTTGGAAATTTCTGGGACTGTTAAAAAATTCCGAGTCACTTGATTGGTTGGCCATTGTACAGGAAGAAGCAGGGCATTCACCACCTGTTCAATGGTAACATCATTTGAATAACGACGAGAGGATCTTAAACATTGTGGACGAAATTGCAAATAGAGAAAATATCCATCACCTTAGAAGAATTGCATAAAACATATCTGCTCTTCATTAATTGTTTTCGTATTTAAAAAAACATTTCCGTGTAAAATTTCTTGTAGTTTTTGAACACTGTTTTTGCTCATTTTGTTTAATCTCTTAATTTGTAAAACAAAGCTTTTATGTTGATTTTTCGTTGAAAAGAAAAAATTCTTGTGAAACGGCAAGCTTTTTATATCTGTTTTAATTTTTTTTAGGGGAAAATTTTCAGGGGGTGAGGGAGGCAATTATCTTGGAACCATTAAAATAACCTATTGTTTGTAATAAAAGATGTTTTTATTCGTGACCCCTTTTTTATGATTAAAGGACCAACATCTCAATTTGAATTTGAATTACTTATTTGATTATTGTATGTTTTATTGTGTATGAGATTGTTTGTTAAATCAGTTTTTAGTTGAGTGTTTATTTGAACATGGGTTTTAATAGAAAGTACGGTAATAATAAATAATATGTGATGAGAATTTGATTCAAAACTCTTGAGATAAATTTTCTTTTTTCATTTTCAGAAATAATTAACATACCATAAAATTTTTAAGGCATTATTTTATTGATATATGTATATATCAATCAAGTGTTATTATTGTTATTTTTGATGAAGAGTGGCGAAATTAAATAGAAGACAAGTAACTCTTTCATAGTTGAATCATGAAACAATAAAGGTATTTCT
>JAUZNK010074093.1:0-13761 GCA_035046665.1 Euphysa ruthae | reverse complement strand
ATGCAATTAATAATAACAATATGGGCCTGTAGTTTTTTGGTTCTGTCTTGCTCCCTTTTTTAAATAATGGACCAATTTTAGCTAGTTTACAATCATCTGGAAATGTGGTAGTCTTGGTACAAAATTGAAGCACATCCGTCCTTAAAGAACATAGATGATATTTCATCAAACACTGGTGACTTATTTAATTCTAAATCATTAATTATGTTTTTAACTACATCCTCAGTGACTCTTGAGAATTCATATTCCTTGCAAATGTTCATTTGGCCATAAAAATATAGGGTTGATTGGCTGTTATAAATATTTGATGCTTTTGAAAGGAGATTTGAAAAAATTGGTTGAAAGATTTCCAAAAAAATTTTTTGAAAGCATTAGCAATTTGAAGATGATCAAAAACAAACTTATTACCTTGTTTTAAACAAAAATTGGATTGTGAAGATGGGTTTTTTGAATTTGTAACTCCTATATCTTTCAAAGTTTTCCAAAGATTTTTGGGTTTACCTATATACTTTCATTAAGTTTATTTGTAAAAAAATCTCTTCTTTTTTCTGTTAATAGTTCCAAGAGCATTATTTTTTTTTTGTTTCCATGGATACTACTATATCATCAATAATTTGCTTAAATTTTAGTGAAAATTTCAAATGACGCTTGCTGTGTGATGTTGTCAGAAGCATTTGAGAGAATGTGATCTAATAAAGACGAAGTGTTTGATGTTACTCTTTTAGGATCCCTAATTAGTTTTATAAGACCAAATATAAAATAATATTTATGGCAATATACTTAATTATAAGCGCATTTTGAGCGTGAACTCTCTTTTCAAGAATGTCATTGCTTCTATTATCCAAAAATTAACACTTAGGTCTCCTAAAATAAACATATCTTTTTAGTCTTTATATTTTTGGAGCAAAGTTTCAGTTAAAGGCTCAGTCAAATTGTTGGCATCAGGTGGTCTGTAAACTCTGCCCACTGTAAAAGGTTTGCTACGAGGGAGAAAAATATCAAAAAATATCATTTTTAAGTGTAAATTGATCATTTTGAAATAAATGAAATCCTTCTTAAAGATTCAATTTTTGGTAGTATGCTGTTTACATTAAATGAAGGTTAACCCTTTTTTTTCTAAAGGGAAGCTGTAATTGCTAAAAGTTTTTTATATCTTTTTTAAAGTATTTTATATATTTTTTAAAGTAAGAAGTTTTAGAAAAATTAGAGAATATAATTTGAGGAACCAATTGTTTTACAGAATTTTTTTGTATTAAATGTGCATAAAATATGTCAGTGAGAGAATTTGAAGAGGCATCAATTTGATAACAGACTATATTGACTATTTAACAGACCTAAACTAAAGATAAAACGTCCTATGTTAGAAAATATAAATACTAGGGTAAAAATAAAACGTACCTAATATATAAATAATATAAATTTAACAGCACTAACATATTTAAAGTAAAATTTAAGAAATGCAAGGAAAAGAACGCTGAGAATAAACAAAAAAAAAAATGTCAAAAATTTTGTTTAAATTTAAATTAAACTCAGTCGAAAGTATTGAAATTGATTTTTATTTGGCTTTGATTTGGTAAATATTGTCTCGATTGAATTATTATCTACTGTTCAAATATTATTAATAAAGAAATGGGGAGGCGAGACAAAGTATGAAAAAATAAGCATGACAAATTTAAGCACAAATCAGGCAAGAATTTCACCTCAAATTTTCTGTGGAATCAGCAAAAGAAATTTTTCTTAATGTAAACAATTTTTCGCGTTATTGCCAAATGAACTTTAGAAATAACAAGATCACTTTCTGCTATCAAACGAAAATATAGTTTTGAAATCTTTTGTAGGATTTGATTGAAAAAAATATTTTGACAAGCATATTAGTGTGTAAAAAATCACAGGTTTATAAGGTAAAATTCCACGTTTTTTGTGTTTTTCGGCATTTTCGTGAAAGTTTATGACTGGGAATACTTAAGGGACTTTAACAGAATTGAAGATTTTTCTTTGAAGTGCAACATAATAGGTTTATTTTCTAATCGGTTACAATGATTTTTTGGCAAAAAACCAGTTGGTTTGAATTGAAAAACGGGAAACTTGATATCAATACACTTTCTATTCGACAAAAAATACTAATTTTGTTTATTTTTACTGCAACTTTAAATTAAAAAGTTTATAAGACTTCATGCTGTTTTTAAGATTCGATTTAGGTGTGTGTAGTTGTGAATATCAAGGGTAGAAATAACAGTTGACTAAAAGCACTGCTAAGCAAAACTTCCAGAAGTTTTGGAGAACTTTGTGACCACCATTAAAACAATCAATTAAAAATATACGAAGGTTGCTAAAAGCTTTCTCATATAAGATTTGAATATTTTTGTCGTCTGACTCCCACATTAAATTCAAAAGCACCTACTAAGGAGAATTTCACACAATAATGGAAAAATGAAATAATAAAAAGAAAAAAAACTTATATATTAATTTTGTTTGGTTTATAAGAATAAAACAAGAAAACACGAATGATTAAAAAATAAAAACGATTTACCTAGTGTGTGGATGAACAAAAGTTTTTAATGTTATATTTTGAAATTTTGGATTATTTCACAGGTAAAGATGTTCTTAGACTTACTAACAAAATTTATGAATAACTCCACTTATTGAAGAGATTTTATCTTGTCTTAATAAATTTGTTTAACAAGCTTTTCTGACTATTAAGCCCTCTTGATTTTAATAAATGATTCTCATGGGAACTTTTTCGCTCGTTTGCAGAATATAAAAAAAAAAAAATTATTGAGTATTTTTAGACAACCTATACCTTCGTTTATTATAAAAGTATAGTTATACTGGCAATATATTTCACAACTGCAGAAAAAAAATTACCTTTATTTAGATATATTATACAAATGTATTGTTATAACCTTTTTAAAGCTTGGATTGTTTAAGAGCTAAGTTCAACACCTAAGAGTCCTCCATTTTATTAACCTTCTACTTGTCTTACAACTTTGTATTATAAATTTCGTTGGCTTCAAGTTGAAACTACTACTTCCGTGATGCTAATTTGAATTGACGCTTTGTTCATTGCCATTTGGGTCTTATTCAACAAGCTTTTTGAGGAATTTGTCAAAAAAAAAGTTTCTCTCTTCTAATAAAATAAAAACGCCACAAAAAAAGTTATTTTGATTTTAAACATAAACTTTTGAATTCAACTCTCACATTGTAGCTAGAAAAATTTGCTCGTGGTGTTTTGATTTTGAACGCCTGATTCTTAACAAACTTCATTAATTATGATTAATTAATTATGATTAATTAATTATAGGGTAATTTCTGGAAATATTGGAGATGAACTGGTCTAATTTTTTATGTTCTTCTAAGAGCTTTCAGTTATAACCATATTAGTATTTTTAAGTAAGTGTTTTTTATTTCAAATTGGAATAATTTACACCTAGTTTCAAAAAATAAAAACTAATTTAATCCAATTATAACAATTCAAAAGTTATATAATTACAATATAATTAAAATAATATAATTACACAAATAAATAATGTTAATGATAGTAAATAAATAATCAAAACTTATTGTCTACAAATTTTGCAGTTACAGTGTATAAGTATGGAATTTACTTTAGATTTAAAAGTGTTTTACATGTCTTGATTTCTTTAGTGAGTTTGTTCCAAGCCAGAGCAGCCCGTATTTTAAGTGAGTTTAAATTATGAAATTTTATGGTATTAGGTAGTATTTCAGGAGGTTTAAGAATGCAACCTACTCTTAAGCTATACGTTTTTCTTTTTTTAAGAATACTGTTTTTTCGTTTCAACATGGATGTTCTAAGTTTTAGGGCAAATAACATCCTATAATATTCTTAGCATATTCTTAGCACAGTGGCAACCCTCTATTATTTTCCTCGATCATTGTCGTCTCCGGCATCTTCACTTCTATTTCTTTGTTGTTATGAGTAACCGTCTTTTTAAACCCCTTCCATATCCCAATAGTCATTTTGGTTGAATTTCTTTCATTTCTCATCCATCCATCACTGACATTTCACACTTGTAAAAAAGATTGTTTACATGCAAACTGTGTGTCGATTTCTTCACATCGGACTAAATCGTGCAATGTCATTAAAAAAATTCAAATGTTTTTATGACGTGATTGATGTTTTTCTTAGAATCATGGAAAAAGTGAAAATATACTTTTTGCTCTTTGGTTATTCCATGAGGATGAATGTTCTTACAAA
This sequence comes from Euphysa ruthae, assembly GCA_035046665.1. Classification (NCBI taxonomy): domain Eukaryota; kingdom Metazoa; phylum Cnidaria; class Hydrozoa; order Anthoathecata; family Corymorphidae; genus Euphysa; species Euphysa ruthae. Next base: position 9,545 of record JAUZNK010074093.1, on the reverse strand, counting down.
GTGTATTCTTAATTTTGTAAACAAAAGTTCAAGATGATCATATTCTTAGGATATTCATAACTTTTTGTCCCATTTCACCTTAAATATTCTTATAAAGTATATTCTTATAAAAAAAAGCGTGTATGAGGAAATTTTTATTACAAATATATCTTGCATAAAAGTAGGATTCAAAGAATTTAAACATTTGGAAACTTCAACCAAGAACAATTCAAGGCTCCTATGATGTATAGTTTTGGTTCCAGTGATGTTAAAGGCCTCGCCAAAAGGAATTTTTTGATTATTAAGTATCATACGTAAAGAATGTTTGCGCGCCAAACTTATAAGTTTGCTCGCAGATTTACTATAAAACATCTAGATTAGAGGGCAATGGCTATAAACAAATAAAACAAATAAATTTTCCAGGCGAGTGGCCTTTTCTTGACTGTTTTGTATACGATTAGGAGCTCTAGAACTTTGATTTACAATGTTATACATTGCTTCACGTTGAGGAAGAAAATTAAGGAGGCTGTCAATAATAATACCAAATAGTTTAACCGTTGGTGGATAACATGAAATTTTTCAGGATTAACAATCATGTAGTTCCTGCTAAACCATGTTATGGCTACAATATGCATTATGTTTAAGCTTTATTGTTAAATTATAGATGGAACTGTCATATGCCGATATTGTGCTATCGTCTGCAAAATTACAGATATTTGATTCATCAATAAACATTAGTAAATCATTTACAAATATGTTAAACAGAATTGGGCCAAGTGTAGAACCTTGTGGGAAACAAAGTAGGACTGGTAATCAATTACTGAAAAATGAGCACAACATAACCGGACATCTTTCTGACAGAAAGATAACTAAATAGAAATTTGAGAGTAAGAAAATTTAACCCTATTTACATCAAGCTTAGCAATAAGCAGATCGCGGTCATATGCCTTTCATAAGTCCATTAACAAACCTCCAACTTCTTGATTATGGCGGCATGTTTTTTGCCAGTTTTTAAAAAGGTTAAACAAAGCATGTTGGCTGCTGTAGCTTTTCTAAAGCCACAAACTTCGAGAGGGTAGTTTCAAAATATTTTACCATTTGGTTATAAATAAGCTATTCAAAGACCTTTGGGAGTGCTGGAAGCAGATTAATAGGTCTATAGTTCGCTTTATCTAATGTTTTGCCCTTTTTGTGCACGAGGGCAATGCCAGCCCATGTAAGTTTGTTTTGGAAAAACCCCGGTTTTTAATCATTCGTTAATGCATTTGGTAAATGATGGAGAAAGTGATGACAATAATTTGTTAACCATTTTTAAATTGTAACAGGGATATTACCACCTGTTATACGACGTTTTAGCTTATCTATTTTTCTAAAAACCTCGTGTGAACTTATTTCTCTGAAGGAGAATAGATTAACTATCTAATAGTTATTTCTAATTGTTAGTACACTCGGGTGTTGTCTAAACTTTCCAATAGTGGTTTGAATTGGATCATGAGTTGATGAAATATAATTGCGGCTCCATTTAGGGATGTTTAGGCCGTCAGGTATAGCATTATAGTAATGATTAAAAATCCTTGCAAGCTGTTTTTCATCAGAAATTATTTCAAATTTTTCAGCCAAAATTATTCTTGCTTCTGATGAATTAGTTCTATTCAAAATTGAATGTTTGAAAGTTTTCCAGAAAGATTTTGGAGATTTAATTTCATTAGACTCGAAGAATAACTTTTTGATTTTCCTGTTAAGATTATCAATAAAATTTCTCCGGGACTTATATCAGCAGAGTTGCCAGATTTAATGGCTATATCTTTTAAGCGTGAATTCTTCATGATTGCTTTACGCAATTTCTTTGTCATATGTGGTATACTATTTCCTCGAATTTTTTTGATTTTTAAAGGGGCATGAAAGTTAAGGACTTTAATAAAAATTTCATCAAAATAATTATAACTGAGAATGCTGTTTTGACTAATGTGAGAAGTGAGATCTGATAAGAAATTCTTACTGGTTGAAATTTTTGTAACACCTGTATTGATATCGTTTGGGTGGGAGTCTTAGAAAAGTTGGTTTAAGCATCGTGTAAACTAAGGAATGGTGGTTACTAATACCTAGTTCGCAAACTTGAGTATGTTGAAAAGACGGTCTCCTGTTGGTTAGAAAAATTTATAATATATTATAACATTCTTGGGGTGTTTAAGACGTTATAATATAAAAATGATATACTAAAAAAATAAATTTGGAGATTTAGAAATTTGGTATAAAAGATGAAATTTTAAAATAGAAAAATAAATTTGGTTTTAATTATTTTAGATATATTTTACGACTAGGGTTACCGGATGGTATCCTGCTGGTTTTATACGACAATGGATATCGCTATAAAACCATTTGATTTTATACCTTGATACCTTTTTAATAGCTCAATAAGTCATTAAATTAATTTTAATCTGTTTTTATGTTTCTTATTTTTGTTAAAAAGTTTAAAGTATCTTCAATCTTCTTTAATATATGAAATTTCTAAAATTTAATCCTCTTAAACTCAGTTAATAATTGGTCTCAGAAACTCTAAAACTGTAAAACCAACTTAAAATTTAGAGTTAAATCAACTAAAACTGTCACTTTGAAATTATCATACTACCAGCGTTTTGTACAATAACATATATAAGTAGATTATAAAAATGTTCTTAAAAAATAACGAAATTGGTGCATTTTAAGCATTATATGTGATAGCGGGATATCGGTGCATTGTAAACATGGTTTTATAAGTCAACGGGATATTAAACAGAAAATTAAGAATTTAAACCATTCGTTTTTTATTTAAAAGAAAAAGATAATTAAATTACAGAATATGAAATAAGATAACAGCAAATAAATAAAAATAAATTAAAAAATGAAATAGCTATAGAGCATTATAATTTTTTTATTTATTTTTTTTTTTTTTGGTATTATGAGTAACAAAATTGGACAACCTGATTTGTTTGTTTAAAATGTTGCATAAGCTTTTCGGTATTCAGAGTTTGAAATAAATTTAATGATTTTTAGGTGTTTTTCATTTTTTTTATTCTTTTGAAAATTACTTAAATAAATGAAAAAAAAAAATACATGTTCGCTCGCTGGTAATTTTTTACAATATTTTGATAGCAATTGAACCTTATAAGTCTCATAAAGGTATTGCAGCTGGTTAAGCCAAATAAATTATAAATTATTTATTTATTTAAAGAAAAATTGATTCGAAAAATTGTTAATTTGTAACAATAGCACTGAAAAGAAGCTTTTGGTTAAAAAAGACAAACAAGAAGAGAAATTTATTATAGATGCACTCGTCCTTTTAATGTAAAACGTAGCACACCTGTCTTAAGTAAATATAAGAGGTATAAAAGTTGTTTATAAATAATTTATAAATTATCTCTAAATTTACAACAGATATTAAAATTACAAAACTGTGAATCCGTCTACCAAAGGCTCTGTAATTTATCTGTAATTTCAAAAAAAAAAATTTAATAAATCTATTATAATCTATTATTTGTACAACAACCTTCCTTTTTCATAAAATTATTGCTCTATAGAATTTTCTTCGAAATCAAAATAGATCCATCATTATGGGACCATTTAAAAAGTACGTACGTCCTAAATTCATCAATTTTGACCGAAAAATAATTTTTCAAATATAATCGTTAGAGTAAGCACGTTTTATTGAAAAAAAAAATTATCCTCCTCTCTTTATACGTTTTTGGAGTACCCCTCCCATACCCTCAGATCGTAAGTACTTTTTGGATGGCCCCTAGCTTAATTGGTAAGGTTTATGCTTTGTTGTTCTTTCAGAAAGAGCTTAAATTTTTTTCCAGGCAGACTTGGAGCAAAGAAGCAAGAAAGTTTTCATTGGACTTTGAAAACAAAGTTATTCCTTCTGTAAATTCTAGCCAAAATATAATTATGAGCATGGCTTCTTGTCAATTCACGAAAAAATCTGATATTATATAATAAACGAAAATAAAATTAGCTTTCGTTTTTTTCAAATTCAAGGCTTGATTACGTTTCAGGTGTTAAATTTGGACTTTAGACTTCAAAAAATTTTTAACATATAAAGAATTAACTCAAGAACGTTCTTTATAAAAAAATACAGCTCAAACAGAGCCTGTTTTTCCCTAAAAACTTCCACTAGCACCAAATTTATTTTTCATCCCAATACTAAATTTTGTATCGTTTTATCAAACGGTATCAAAAATTGTTTTTTTATCGCCAGAAAAAAATGAGAAACAAAAAAATGTACACCTGCAGAAACTGTATCCATCTCAATGTCTGAGGAAGGCCATGGACAATATGAGGGGAAAAGATATTGCAGATATGAAATTGGAACACCTCCATACAATGAATATGGGTAAAGAGCGTGAAAAATATCAGTTATATATTTATAAATTTTCAATTTAGATGTAAAGTTCAAGATTTAAATGAATAAACAAACAAAATAAATTTAAATCGCTGAACTAACCTTTAACTCAGTGTTCGGTTCGTTAGATATTTTCCAGGTATCGAAAAAATTGCTTAAGAGAGTTTACGGATATTTTAAATAGGGCATAGACAATTAAATCTATCAATCTCAATCAATAAACATTCTTTCTAATGGGAAATTAATTGAAATTAAATTAATATAAATTAATGGAATCGTTGTTCAAAAAGTAGACTACACTAATAAAATAAAATCATCAGAATTTCGATCACGTGATTGTCTTCAACCGATTAGATTGAAATTGATTGGTTATAAGTTTAAAACAAAATATACTAGAAAAATTATACTAAGTAAAGTACAATTCAAACATAACACACCCACAAGCGTAGATTTTCCCCTTTTTTCCGCTTCTACCCCAAGCACTAGACTGTTATGCCCCAGTTTTAGCTCAGTCGATAGATCATCTAACTCTCAAATCTGAGTATCGCCCGCTCAACGTATGAGTAGCACTTCGGTGCAGTACGGTTAGGGTTTTAACTCTTTAGTGTCATGTATTAGGAAAATTTTTCTTGCACACGTAACTATGGGTAATAGAAATGTATTTCAATATACTGAATTTAAATAATGTCTTGTTTTATTTATACCACAATAGTTTGGTATGAAAGATTTTTGCAAATGTGCAAAAGAAAGAAGACAGATTGAACAGATGATCCTTCATACCAAAAAATTAAGTTAAATAATTTCAGTCATCTTTTCGGATTTTGAATGAAAAAAAAATCTCAAAAAAGAAATCTCAACATTTTCGAAATACTTTTTATTTCTGTTACACTCCCTGGGCTGTTCCGATCCTGCCCAGAAAATTTCAGATTCGTAGCCCTCACCAGTACAGAGGAGTAGTGGAACATACATACATACACACAGACACTTAGTTCTGTACTTTTCCTTTAATCCCCACCCCAAAAAAAAATCTTTTTTTTTAAATTTAAAAAAATTATATAAACAACCAATATAAAATTATTTGTCATTTAATTAGTTTGGCGGCCAATGAGCTAAAATATGAGTTAAATACTTTTTCGAATAAATCTAATTGTTATGTCGTTGACGCCACCTCTATTCACACAGATACGAACATAGATAGATACGTCCCGTTGTGTCTTTAATTTCGTTCTTTGGCTGAATTCCAAGAAGGGGGAGGGAGGGGTGGGGGATTAATGTAAAAGTACCCTTAGTTTTACATAGATACTATAAAATATTAGCGAATTTAAAAGAAGTCCACAGAAAAGATTTTTCACTGTTAACCGCAACAAATGCAATAAGAAAAATTTTTTTTGGGAGAACATTTATATTTCATTAAAAGATGTGAAAAATTATGTTTTTTTTGGTCTTTTTACGCTATCAAAATAATTGGGTATCCCTCTCTGTTTTAAACGGTTGCTGCTATTTTTAATTATAATTTTATAATTAAGTTTTCATTGCATGCCAAGCAATTTATTAACTAATATAAATTTTAGATATAAATTATAAATATAAAATATAAATATAAACTAAACACCCCATCATATTTTCCCCGGTAATTCATCTTTCCAATTAATTTTTACTGTTAATAGTACGTGCGTATATCTACTATTATTTATTTTAAATAAAATAAAATGGGAAAGTTTATTAGACTTTTTCTGTTTTCATGTGGGCTTTTTTCCTATACCCTTTATTGTCAATAGGCGTTTTTAAGGAATTTTCGTTTGTAAATTCAAGGGTGGTCTTTTATTTCTCTTACACTAATTTCTTTTTTTAGTTTATTCCTAGCATTTTCTGCTTTAAATTGAAGTGTTTAAATATATGTTATTTATTATCTCTTATTGCGCATAAATGATTGATGATTTTTAACCTTTACTAATAAACTGTATAACTCAATTGGATTGATAAAAAAAAAAAAGAAAGAAAAAAAAAAGAATAACTATTTCGGGCAAAATACGACAAATGTCTTCAAAAAAATAAATCAAGTAATTGAATGCTTTAATATCTTACCATAGTAATACGTATTGTATCGGTGTATCATAACTGTTTTTAATTACTTAATATACGTTCCGAATATTTAACTGGTAGCATTAATAACATTCATTGTACAATTGTATCTGTTATACTTAAGCTAGTTTTATATCATGCGTTCATGTTATTATTTTACAGAGCTGCTTTTTATGGTTGTTGCTTTCAACTTTTGTAGCGTCTACAGTAACTTTTGTAACGTTTAAAGTAACTTTTGTAACGTTTACAGTTCATTTGTTTTGTAAAGTTTACAATTCGTTTCTTTTGTAACATTTATAGCTTATTTTCGCAAAGCCATTTCATTTCTTTCAAAAAAATTTCTTTGCGAACAAAGCTTAGCATGTAATCAGCAATATACATTACGCGTTCATGAAATAAAAGCGATCTTATTTGGGAAATTGATTAGAGTTAATGAAGCGTGAATTATCATTTGAAAACTCATAAGGTGGCGAGTTATAAATTCTGTTTTATAACCGTATTGCATTTAGTTTGAGTTTCATTGGTTTTTCCTGTATTTTTAAAACTTAAATCATCATATCCTGGTTCGGGCATAAAGGTTAATATTAATTTATAGGGATTAGATTATTGAGAGCGGGTGATTGCAGGTTTCATTACTCCTTTGTACAGTTTTTCTAGGATACTAAAAGTACCAATTTCTAATGCTTTGGATATGTAAAGTTAAAGTTTACCGTTGTTTTTGGTTTTATGGAATTTTTTTGTATCATAGTTATACATTTAATTATATGGGACCTATTTAATAAGGTGTTAGAAAACGATTCTATTGTTCTTGCGTTTTCCTTGGACTTTGATTAGCTTTCAGCATGAAGTTTGACACCAACCAGCTATTAATCCTAACTCATACTAATAAGTCTGTAAATTTATAATAATTATATATAATTATAATTATTATTATAAATAATTATAAAAGTTTTTAAAATATCCCAAAACTGATGTTTGTTATCCCAAATTATTAAATTTTTTGGTAAGTTTTGTTGAGATTAAGGGTTTTAGTGATTCACAAGAGGATAACAGGTTGTTTTTGTGTTTGTTTTTCGAAGCTCTTTACATTCATCCTATTATAAAAATGTTCGATGTTTTTGAAAACTTGAACGATCCTAAAATCTTGCTTCTTTGTTATTATATGCTTCTAATGTCAATCACCATTACCAAGATCTTTTCTATATGTTTTCCTTACAGAGCTTCGAATTATCAGTAACTTTTACAAAAATTTACCTTATCTCATCAAAGGTTTTCGCTCACTTTGATACAGATTTGCCATTACATTAATTGGTCCAAGCAACATTTTGGATTTTGAATGGATTTCAAAATTTTACCCACCAAGGACCCGGGAGTAATATCGAAGGCTCAAATTTATATCACTGTATTTTATTTCATATTTAATATATTTTATTATATTATATTTTAGATATTTAAAGAATAAATAATTATGATTAAAATTTAATGTTTTTTCTGATAATACTGTCATGGTGACGGCTGTGACGAAGTAACATGGAGTGTAAATATACCAAAATGCCCAGTGGAAACGAAGCTGAAGAGAGCGAAGAAACAATTGGAAATGAAGCAGATGAAGACAGAAAGTAAGAGCATGCTATACCAAATTTTTTCTAATTAAAAAAAAAAACTCCTGCTTATTTTAAATTATTGTATAACCATTTTTTTCAGTGTTGCATTATATAAAAATTTAAGGAAGTTTACATCATAAAGTTTTTTTTTTTTTTTGCAGCACGATAGTTTTCGTTGTCAAAGCAATGGATAATGTAGCTATCATTAATCTGTCGTGTTTATTACGAAACGGTTAATTTAAGCCACTTAAGACTGCATAGATTTTCGCATTTTATACTAACTTCTTCTGTAACTACTTTCTTTTCAGCTTGTGTAATATTGACGAAAATTTATAATATACTGAAATTTAATACAAACGATTTAAAATCTGCTAGTTTAATGATCCTTTATTAAAAAAAATTTGATTTTTGTTTCTTTTAAGAGTTTTTGAATGTATGGTGTCATGATATTAGTGGGTTTGTCTATATTGTGGTGTCATGACCTAGTATGCCCAGAAATAATTTATTTTTGTGTTAATATCTCAATTTTTTTGGGTAATGGAAAAAAATCTGCTTCCATAAATTCCATTAAAGTTAAAAACAGCCTATGCTCTTCCGATTTCTGTTGTTTTCGCATAAAGAAAATAAATGTGAACCCCTCTAAGAAGTTAGGGCATTAAGCAAAAAGACTGGGACGAAATTTGCGATTACCTCATTTCGCTTGTGAAAATTAAGAAAATAAAGATGGATGCGTTTTGTTGACAAATATTTTTGATTGATTTTGGTTCTACAAACCAAACTCTTTATGTAACTACTGGATATTCGAATTAGATGAAAATTTAACAACATGAAAAAATGACCATCACCATATTGTGTTTTTAGTTATATATAATGGCTGATCATAATCATGGTAGACATGATGGAAAAGAGTGAGGTTTTAGTTTTAAATTTTGTTAGACTATCTAGCTATTATAATAGAGCATTTTTGCTGAGAAATTTTGTCGAGTTTAAATTTTTTGATCAAATTCATAAATCACTGTGAGGATTGAATTTAGGCGTGCGATGACCGCACATGAGCCATTTTACTTATGACCAGGCAGGTCTGTATATTTAAAACGTAAAAGTAGAAAATTTCCAAAACTTTTCAAAGTAGCCCAAACAAATGCTACTCCGATCATTGGTTTCTGACAATGGTCCGGAGTTTGCAGCAAAAGCGTATAATCAGTTCTGTAAAGAATGGGACATAGTCCACAGAGCATGTAGTCCAGAATATGCTCAAGGCAACGATCTAATAGAAAGGATGATTCAGACTGTTAATAAAATGAAGAAATTGAAAGAACCTGAAGAAGGTCTTCTCTTAGCCTTACTAGCTCTAAAGACTGAACCAAATAACAATGTCAATGAATATTTTTTTAAGTAGAAAACTCTGAACACTAATACCATCTGTAGTAGCGTGGACGACGGTGCGCTTTTTTTAAATCGGAAATTTTCGAAAATTATAATAATGTTTTTAACTTTAAAAA
>JAUZNK010074082.1:0-13764 GCA_035046665.1 Euphysa ruthae | reverse complement strand
TATACACATATATATTTATATATATATATATTGTGTTAAATTTTATTTTATCCTGATATCTCCATACCATTGTTGAATTTAAATGTAAAATTCTTCTGTCATTGCAATATTCCTCATGATTTTTAAATTTTCATTTTAATTGACTTTTTCACTTTCAATTTGTTTGTTTTAATTTTTATAACTGGATTTGATTAATTTTTGCGAAATACATTGTGTGTATTCCAGCATTCTACTGCTGCTACTGCTACAATACTAATAAGAATGGCAACAATCTTTTGTAATTTTGAATTATCTTTTTGTATATATTCTGAATTTTTAATTGATCAGTATGCTTAAGTGGCAACTGTAAAGCATTATGGAGAACTAACATTTATAAATATCTTATAAATTTTTATAAATATCGTATTTATAAATATTTATAAATATCTTAGTGTATGTATATCCTGTATTAGTTGAAAAAAATGGACGATGCAGATCTAGAGAAGCTCTCATTAAAGCCAGGGAGATTAAAGCCCAAGTTCAGTCGTAATAAAACTGAGTATGAAATAATTCTTAGCAGTGGTGTTAATGAATTGCAAGTAAACCCTTTAACAAGAGACAGCAATGCATCATGGGTTATCCTGGTACGTTACTGGAATTTTCATTTATTTGGCCAATTTTTGTGATTTTCATGTTATTTAAACAAATGTTTTTTAAATAAAATTAAATGAGTTTTGTTATGGATGATTTCAATTTTATGAGGCTGAATCAACTTTAAATTGATATAGAATAATTTGCAGTTATTTTAACCTTTTAAAATAGATAAGGTATGGTTAGTTAACATTTTTACATATCATTACTCAATGAAATAAATGTACCAAAATAATTTTATTTGTTATAATTAACCGCATTGTTTTCTATTTTATATTTTCGATGATCATGGATTACGACATGGCAGGACTATAATTATTTTCGATCAATAGAATTAGAAAATTAGATCAATAGATAAATTTTTTTCTTTTTTAAATTTAGAATTTCCAAACTTTTGTATTTTGACCTTTCATGCGTTGAAAATTTTGAACATGATTTATAATACTACGTTATACTAATAATACCACCCTAACTTGAAAAAATATGACATAGTGCTAAAATTACTACCCTCATTGAAAATACTAAATGCTGGCAATACGACATTTACTTTAAAAAAATATATATATTAAGCTGTACTATTGGTACGACTCGCACTGGAAATACTATACTGGTACGACCCGCACTGAAAATACTATACTGGTACGACCCACACTGAAAATACTATACTGGTACGAACAACACTGAAAATACTACTTTATACTAGAATTAAAACTCTCACTGAAAATAATACATTATACTGAGCTGACAGTACGACCCTCACCAAAAATATTTACCTAGTCAAATTTTTACCTTCTTGAGATGGACATAGACATAGTTTGGTCGTTATTAGGGAATTGGTGCTGAAAGAATCGTACCCATAAAAGAAGGAACTACTTCCAAACTAATTGTCGAGGTGTCTGCTGAAGATGGTACAGTGAAGCAATACAAAGTAAACGTTATTTCGTTATCATCCAACTCTGCTTACGTATCCTCTCTCAAGATTAAAGATCATAAAATGAAACCCGTTTTCTCACCTAGCGTGTACAGCTATGAATGTGTTGTACCATCCATTTGTGGCTCGATAGAAATTGTATCAGTAGCACCTGACAAGAACACACTTGTAGATATAATAGGTTCTAATGAAGGCCACTACTCATTAAATTTCGGATCAACAATGATTGTTGTGAACATTACATCTCCAGACGGTAATATTGTTTCCTTATTTTTGTCTTATATAATATGTTAAGTGCATGATGGAAAATTTATATCAACTGAAGGAAATCCTTGACGAATAAAATTGTTAAATATATTCTAACATATGGTCACTATGTGAATAATATGGCAAGTATTCTCTTCAGGGGTAATAGAGAGATTTTGAAAAATAAAAGTGAGGTACAATCACAAAATGTCTTGTCATTAGTTAAAATTTGAAATTGTGTTTCTCAATATGATAATAATAATTGAATTTGGCTAAAAAGGGTTAATCTTTCCCAAAGATTTGTAGACTACTTCCATTGGTCTGTCTCATAGTCAACACATAATCTGCCCAACAGATTTGTAGTCTGCTTCTATTGGCCTGTCTCATAGTCAACACAATCTGTCCAATAGATTTGTAGTCTACTTCCATTGGTATGTCTCATAGTCAACACATAATTTGTCCAATAGATTTTTAGTCTACTTCCATTGGTATTTCTCATAGTCAACACGTAATATATTTACAGTTATTTAGCAAATTTTGTGTATTTTTCCCCTTAGCCTTCACTATTTTATTAAACGTAGCACAGGATGGCCACGCATAGAATTTCTGGAGATGTCATTAAACTTTGTCAATTTTTATTTTGATTTTAATTAATTTAAATTTGATTATTAGATTGTTTTGCAATTGAGATGATAAATTAATTGTTAATTGTATCATGGATTGAATGGCATATTTATTCAACAAAAACTATTTAAATAAATGAATTCTTTGTTTCTCTGCGTTTTAAAGTTAAGTCTTTAAAATTCAACATATTTAGACTGATGGATATAGTTCTTTGAGTCTTTTTTTGATAATGCGAGTTGAAGTTTGCAGAAACAAGTACAGAAAACAAGATATGAATTAGAAAAATATTATGCCATTATTTTACTACATTTCTACCCATCAAGTTTTTTTTTTTTTTTTTTTTTTTTTTTTTTTTTTTTTTTTTTCTATTTTGTGAAGCGAAAAAAATTCTATTCGCAATTTTTAAAAAAAGATTTTTACTTTATAATAATCACCTTTTTTTTTTAGTTATGTTGCGTTTGGGAGTGATGTGTGATTTTGCTTGAAAAAATTGTTTCATGAAATTTTTAATAATGGAGATATGTTTTGCAAAAATTATGTTTCTTTAGGTACAAATACATTGGCTTATGAAATTGTTGTAACTAGAGTAAGGTTATTTTATCCATTACCAGAGGCTCCTTACTGCTGCGCAATTTGCTTGGCAATCCCTCATTGTTGTGTAAATATATCAAGTACTAGAAGTTTGATCTTTTGTGAAAAATGCCTAACTGTGTTTACAAGAATACATAAAACCCACCCAATAACTTCTGAGCCTCTTGCTAAAAACTTTCTTGTGAAAAATTGGGATTTTGATAAACAGATATCTAATCACTCTTGCATATGTCCACTTGATTGTGGTAAAAGTCTTTCTTTGAGAGATCTGGCACATCATGTTATTGTTAAGTGTTGCAATAAGATCGAGGAAGAAGGAGTTTTTTTGAAGCACCCACTCAGTGATGTAAAAGTGAGTTTATTTTTGTATAGTTCAATATAGACATAAACTGATATATACAACATTTTTGTATTGTCATCATTTTGCCGATTTTTTTTTAATTCTAAATTCTTGAATAGAAATAAAAAGTTTTAACTTGGAGAAAGCTTACTTTATTCAGGAAAATAATTCATAAAAACCCATGTTTGTGGTCAATAGTTTTTTTAATAAAAATTCAAAATTTTATTTGATTAAATAACAGTGCTAACTTGCTTCGAGACCATTCTCATTATTTACCTTTGTTTTTGAAATGTGTTAGCAAGTCCCCAAGTGTTATTAATTAATTCACTTACCTCAACCTTGATAAGGTGAAATTCACAGGTATTAAACTGCTCCATTCACAATTCCTTTTCCAATTCCAATTGGCCATTTTTAAAAGATTATAGAACTATAGTTTACGTTCTCAGCAAAAAGTTGATGTGTGGGAAGCATACTTAATCTATCTTCATTTGTATGAGTATAAGAGAATTCAAAATTTTTTGATGAAGTCTCAGAAAGTTTCAGGGTTTTTAAGTTTTTTAGGAGTAGAATTAACGCTCATCTAAAGACTATCTCCAATTTCAGTCATCTTAAAAATTTAATGATTATAGTTTACTACTGAAGTGTGTCTATTATGTAGTCAGGCCGTTCTGAGAAATGAAGTGGAATTACATAAAAGGTTGTTTTGTTCAGCGAGTCACGATTTTAAAAATAGCCACATTGTTAAAAAACATAAATGGGAGCAAGCTCTTCAACAAGAAGTGGTGTGTAATATTAATACAGATGCATTTAATGAAGGAATGCTTGTTGAAGAAAAATACCATGACACAGTGCAAGGTAAAATTAATTTCCTATTTTTTTTTTATCTCTTTTTAGTGGGCGTTCATGAGAAAAATCCTTACCATTATGAAAAAAAAAATACGTATATTTCAAGGTTAAAATTATTCGCAGCAGCATATTCAAAAAGTTATAGTTTTGGTTTAATGAAAAAGTTTTTGTTTTTTTTACTTGTGTTGTTTGTTTCAAATTTTTTTTACTTGTGTTGTTTGTTTCAAATTTTTTGCTTGTGTAGTTTACTTCAAATTTTACCTGAAGTTAACCAACTTCAATCGCCTATAACTGTCTGCGCATGATGTATATTTTTATGCAATAACTTAAAATATTTAGAACACTATTCTTCCAATAAGTTTATTATAAATTTATAACAAACTTCCAGGGTCAGATTTAGATTTATTTTTTAAAAAAATAATAAAAATTTTTATATACTCAGCCGAATATCTTTTGAGAGTGTTTATGAAGTCGAGAACTGCAAGTGTTTACCAAATGTATTTATAATTTTTAAACGAAAGTACAACCGTATAATGTTTTCACAAGAACATATATAAACATATAAAACCAGAAAATAATCTTTATTGTTTTTTTTTTTCACTCAATATTACCTTGCTTTTGCTATTATTTGAGTTTTAATTTAAGCTTTGCTGGAAGTGAAGTGAACCCTCTTTATGGTTCTTTGTTGCATTTGAGAAATAATCCGGTACTCTGCGCACTAACATACAGGCTAGCTTGATATTTATTAAAAAAAACCTGAGTAGAGTGAAACTTTGCTAAGAAATTTTTTGTTAAGAAAAAAATGATAATCAACCATGTGATTATTTTATTGAACCCATGCAGTGATGGTTATATGAATTCACTGCTACTTATTCATTTGCTGGTACTAATTCTAAATACTGGTTTGTTAATTATTTTTAACAAGAAGTTAAGGGCTTAAAAGTTGGATACTGGACCCAAATACGCTCGCATATGCCCAACTAACGTTAGATATAAGATTGAATTTAGTCTTAAAATAAACTTTTTTGAAATTCGTTCACTGGTTTTTTCACATGTCTGCCATTTTTTTAAATTTATTGAACCACAGGCCAGTAAAATTCGGCCTGAAATATAATAAAGAATTTTTTTTTTAATATTATTTCTAATTATTATTACATGTCAGCTATTTTAAAATATTACTCAGGAACATGACATCTTTGGTCCAAATATGATATTTTTGAATTCTTCTTAGGAAATTTTCTTGATTCTATTGAAATTTTGTTAATAAATGTTACTTCTGATTTTTGTATTATGTCAGCCATTTTAAAATTTTTTGGTACTGAAGTATTTTGGTGCCAAAGTTATGTTTTCAGATTTTTTTGTTTAAAAAAATGGTTAAATCCTGCCAAAATTCTGGACGATGTTAGAAAATATTATTTTGGCATAGTGGCAATTTCCAATATTTTATCAATCCTTGACCTTGTGTCACATCTGGCTCAAAAATGCCTATTGCAATTGTGGTTTAGAAATTGTGTTCTAAACCTGTTTGGTGTTATAAAGATTTTTTGCCCCTAGTTTTGAAAATTTTGTTGGGACTAAAGTCGTATTTTGTTAGATTTTGATAATTTTTGGCTGATAATTTTTAATATTTTTGTCTAGGAAACAGGGACCTGTATAAATAATGCATTTTTGATAAAAATGCTACCTACATTAGAAGTGTTTATAATGCAATTTTATTAGGTAATTGATAAACGTCTGTTTTTGTAAAAGCCTTTTTCTTGTATAAGCCTTAATATAGTTGTTCAGCCTTTCTCTAGGTTGAAATTCTTTACGCATATGTTTTTGTTTTCTTCTATAAGTAAAATTAAATTACTTTACATTGGCTGCCAATATATGAGATGCATTCAGTATTATATATGTAAGACATGGTTTATATAGATAGTATGAAGAATTTCTTTTTTCTTTTTTTTCTTTTTTAATTTTGATAAAAATCTATATAGGTAAGAAAAATCTGAATATTAACAAATGGCTTTTTCGAAAGTATTTTATATGGAATATGCTTCTCAATGGCACAATTAAAGTTTATCATATTTATTGTTTTGAAATATATCACTAGAACTTTTCCCTGCTATGAAAATTCATTTATATCATAAAGCAAAATATTGTAGTTAGGCATTAAATCCTATGATAGGTATTTTCAATATTCAAGCGTAGTTTTAGACATTTATAGTTATAGTAGTTGAAATATGTCGTATTGGTTTTCCAACTTTTTTTATTTCTTTATAAATAATTTTTCTCTATTTTTTTTTCAAATATTTGGTTTGGGGCAGAAAAATTAAATTTGTAACTTTAAAAAATTGTTAATCATCATTTGTTGTATTTGCCGTGTCTGTCCTTAACACTTTTTCTGAGTAATCATTTTTTGGTTTTTCAGACTCTTGACAAAGCCAAGCTCCATAAAATCACCCTTATTTGTCTGTTTTTCTGATTATTTATCTGGAAAATCATTCATTAATTTTTTCTAAGATTTTGCCTGCAGTCATATAACACTTGCAGTTATAGAATTTTGACAGAAGCTCTCGTTTTATGGTACTGGAACTACTTAAAATGCCTAAATTTGGTAATTTAGGCTTAAAATCAACATTTTCAAAATTTTCTCAAAATCCTTTTTTTATTTTGAATATTTCATGGTTGAAAAACCATTGGGAAACCACCTGTCAAGATTTCTTGTTCCGGGGCCTGGGCCCTATCTATAACCAAAAAACAAGTCAGTGTTATTCTCTGTTTATACTAAAATTTTATTCTATGCCAGGAAATATTATTTCTAATAAGTTAGGAATGTTGGTTGTTTTGAAAATGTTATCGGTCCAGTCCTAAAAACAACATTTTTGAAATTTCATTAAACTTTGTTTAGTATTGCTTTTCTAAAGTTAAAGGACCATACAAAGGGTTTCTTTACCTTATATGGCTGCCTGCTTAAATTTCTAGTTCTCAGTGCTAAATATTCCCTTATGCAATAGTCACAAAGCTAGTTTATTCTGAATTCATTTTTACTTTTTCTTTATTTGGGAAATTATTTTTGATTTTTTTTTTAAACTCCTTTGTTTTTCTTCAGTTGGTGGAGTAATCAATGTATCGCATATTTCACTTCTAAAATCAGCTTCGCAGTGGTATGCTATGGCTATTAGTCAGAACAGTCAGAATAGTAAGGCGCATTTTCGACTTGGGGCTGTCCTGGAAACTCTCCATGAAACAGAAGACTTATATGGTTTAAGTAGCAAAGTTAGCGAATTTTTTGAAACTCTGAACAGCATTGTATTTTATTTATAATTTTTCAGCAATAGACTTGCTCTGTTTTTTTTTTCAGGAATGTAGATTAAGTTGAAAACTCAGTATTATGATATTTTTAATATTCATTTCTTATTTAGCTATAAAAATGTTTCCAGATTTTAGCTTCAAGGGAATTTTTCAACCTTGCCAAAAACTTTCATTCCCATGCCAAAAGCTTCCCAAATTATGTTTAAAATTATGTTATTCGTTTTTACTTTGAAGTTTTGTATGTTGCTTTTTAATCAGAAAACAAGTTCAGATAATTTATTCAATTTTTAAAACCATCCTGTGGCAGTTCTATTTTTTTTTTTAGGCTACAAGTTTAGGGTAAATGAAACTAATGAGTTGATAAAGCGTCATTTTTGAAAATTAAGCAAAATCAAAAAAATTTTTTTTTAATTTTATCAGTTTATTTATTAAACTTTCCTAGAGGATCATGCATAGATTCTTTTGGTTGATATTAGCCAAAGGCCAAAAATTCTCATTTGCAGACCCCAAGCCTCAAAATTTGCCAAATTTAGTGCAAAATGAGATTCTTTGCTGTTTAACAAAACATGCTTAGACATTGTATGTTGCTTTAAAAGCTTTAAGTTTGGTTGTTTTTTCGTCTCGTTTTATCGAGTCGTAGGCCACGAAAATTATTAAATTATTACTTGTCAGCTAATTCCAATCAACAGGCCGATGGGTTTCTTTTCAGCTTTGCAGGGCTAGTCACCAATATCTGTTTATTAGTTCTTTATTTTTTGTTAAATTAATAAACTGATTGAAATCTGATTTTAGAAAAAAAATCTTGCAAGATAAAAACATGCCAGAATTTTAAAAAAAATTGTGTTATTCTTCAAATCTATTTATAATACTATTTATTGCAGATAAATAAAATTTTCAAAGCAAAATTTTTGCTAGCCTAATTTTTAGGTAAACAAGACAAAAATGGACCAAAAATATGATTTTTTTTAGATATTTCTTGTCACTTGTTTATAGAATGTTTTTGATTCTCTGCATTAAATATTTATCTAGAGCTATGAAGAAGTTGCCTGCTCCAGAGTTTCTCAATTATTTCTTATTGTCTCTAAAGTCTGTTAGATAAACGAAAAAGTTTTTTTATGTTTTTCGAAAAAAACATTCTGTTACTGCTTACTGGTTTTTTTTTTTTTTGTTTTTTTTTTATTGTAAATGGTGTGAGTCCAACAGCACACTGCTTGTTTAATTTTTTTAGACACATAAAAAATCTCCTTTTCTTTGTCTTAAAAATTAGCAAATTAAAAAATTTTTATTCCATACAATAAGATTATATACACTTTGTATATCCTAAGACAATGATATCTAAAGTTTTATTATTAATTATTTTTTCAAATTTTTTTTGTGATTATAATCAAATGTTTCAAACTTAGAGAGAAAAGGTTTTTAATATCTTTTGATTAGGTAGAGAAAATTGAACGAAATCTCCATAAAAATTTTAAATATGTTACGGTTAGCCAGTCTCTGGCTCTTACAAAAAGTGACGTAAAAAGTGAAACATGCTCACTAAAACACATTTTCAAGTGGAAATTTAGAAAGTCTATTTATATCTATTTCTTTCTATTTTTGTATGAAATTCAATTTCATTCTTTTTACTGAATCAAAAGTTTCTGGAGAATTTAATTTTCTGTTTTATTTATCTCAATTTCTTTGAATTGAGCCTATGGTTTCTTTCAAATGTTAAGTGACCACAAAAAATATACGAACGAGTTCCTAAAATTCTCTTCACCTCAAAAGGACCCTCAAGATTCTTTTTGAACAAAACTTTGGTAAAAAAATAATTTTTTATCAAGTTTGAGCTCTTTTCAAATTTATATGATGGTGAAGAGGAGATCAATCCCAAGCAATGGTCTTCTGCTGACCCTTTTTAGATCAAATTAAAGTAGAGTTTTAGATTTCTATTAATATCTCAAAATACAGTTTATAAATTCTTTTTTTAATATATATATATATATATATATATATTTTTTTTTTTTTTTGGTTTTTCACTACATTTTTTTTATTTTAGTAACAAACAAAACATTTTTATTTTCATTTTATATATGTGTTTCAGTTTTTCCATCAGGAAAATTCTAGATTTATATCAAAATACTGGTTGTTTTGAATAAAAAAACCTTTTTGAATTATCAAAAGGATGGTGAATGAAATTTTTTATTTCACTTAATAGGTTTGAATTAAACTAAAACACCCGGATAAGTGGGTAACTACTATGTTAATAAGTTATTGAGTCTAATTATCATTGTTTATTTTACTAATGTAGAATTCTTGTGCAAGCCTTTGCTCTACAGCGGGTGAGAGTGGTGAGTTCATCAGCGAAACATCAATGGATGACGATATTAATGCGTTGTCAGAACAACGTGGTTATGGTAAAACTCCTTCTAATATGCAACAGTTAAAAGCTTTAGACGAAGAATATCACTTCTTATTGGAACTTGGTAAATCTGAGAAAGCAGATTACATTCAGATACTCTATGCTTACAAACAAAAACAGCAGCATATGGGTTCTAATGGTGGAAAACATCAAACTGAAGATTCAATGCTAGCTAAGGCTTTGTTGAAGTACAGGGATGCTGCTGGTATTAATGCAAGAAATGCAGATTATCATGTAAACGTTGCAAGATGTTTAATGGTACTGAATCATGATCATGATATTGCATGTGAGAGATTGAGACATGCATTGGCTCTAGAACCAAATCATATTGAAGCTAAGTATGGTGTTCTTTTTGAAAGCAAAAAGTTTTACTGACCCAAAATATTTTGGATTTTTCTTAATTCGTAAAAGTAATACTTCAAAGCTAGTGCTTAAAACATTTTAATTGCTGAAACGTCTGTATTATCTGGATAAATTATCACTGATGCTGTTATTTCTGTTCCAAAATATATATTTCAATTTTCTCACCAAGAATTTTTGAAAATCTGAATAAATATCCTCGTCCTTTATAAATTTTCTTAAACTCTACACACCCACGCTAAACGCTGTTATTCAACCGTCTGCTTGTTTATTCTTCTAAAAACCTTCATTGAAAGTTTAAAATAACTATGAAAATGTAAAATGAAAACACCATTAATTAATTTCATGATAAAAAATATTATTTTTTGCTCTATTGTCTCTAAATTTTGTAAGCAGAGTTAGGCGAATAAGTTCATACTCAAAAAAAAAAATTACAATTTGATAGGTATTGTTATTTGTCAAATGGATTGGATTGACTTGCTGAAAATAAAATCACTGTCCATTTTGGCAAAGATAAAACAAAATTAGTTGGCTCTAAACATTATCAGCAAATTAAGTTTCAAGCTGAATTTCTCATAAATGTAAACAAGGTCTTTTCCCTTGACTTTGTATGCTTTTATACAATGCTTTAATCCAACCTCGTTTTAATTATGCTTGTTCTAAACCTTAGACAGCATTAAATAAATATATTAGGCTATGAGGTTCTGTCTTCAGCTAAGAAACAGACACCAAATAAATCAAGTTTGTTTAGAAATATAAACCAATTAAATTTAAATGGCCAATTTGAACAGTGTATTAGTAAGGCTGTTTTCAGATTTTTTTAATAACAAACACCCTGCACATACATACATGTGGGACAACAATTTTTGCTTGCTTTTATTGATTTAAGAAAATTCTATCAAAACTTTAAATTTGCTTTAAAAGCGAAATCCAGGTGAAGGCCAAAATTCCACCTTTGATTATTCAGTTTGCATTATCTTTAAATTGTTATATTTTGATGAACGAAATGAAAAGGGTTGTGAAATTTTAAGATAGGTTTTATGCCTTCCAATATTATAACTTATTTCTTTTTTTGTCATTTCAATGCCTGGTAACAAAGTTTAAGTTATTTCTAAATAGGTATTACCAAGACATTTTGTGATTTTTGGATTTGAAAAATGTGTCATGATTTTTGAGGAACAACGTTAAAAATATTTATAATTTTGCTCTTCTTACTGCAGCAGAAACCATCAAGAAACAGTGAAGTAACATAACTGCTCTAGAAAGCTTGAAACAAAATTAGCATCATGAGAGTTGAGAAAACCTTACTGGCCATATCAATGAATCCGATAAAATCCATAAAAAATTTTTTATAACACTTAATTGATTGAATGACACTTTTTTATATTATTGTCAAATAGACTCAAGATATCAACAGCCGCTTTTTTCAGTTTTTCAAAATCTAACTTATCATTTTCATACATCGCAGTAAATAATAACTATTTCGATAACATCTGTTAACCTTTGAGGAATTTATTCATTGAGTCAATTCAACTTTTCAACAAGATATACAGGCTGAATCTTCTATGACTTCCTAAAGGTAAATAAATAATTTGAAACGATCCCAACGCAATAAAAATTTTGTGATTGTATTTGTTTTGAAACTTAATCTGAAGTTAAATCATAAAGTTACTAAAGCGTATTCTTGCCCAAAATCTTTTGTGACAGTCTGAGAACGTTTTAGTGTTTCTTTAACAGCACTTGTTCATGTATGAGGTAATATAGTATGTTTCATATGACATACTTGATTTGCTTGTTAGAACAATAGTCAATTCTATCCAATCCATTTTTGAGCCATCTTTGTCTTAACTGACCCAAAAAAAACCATAAATGGTAATTTTTAAAATTTTATTTCGATTTTTCGATAGTTACGTGGTTTTAAAGTAATATCAAATGCTGGAAAAAAATGTCAGATTTTTTTTTCATCCCATTGATTTTCTGATTGGTCACATGAAATTTAAGTAATCCAACAAAAACTGCAAAATTTTTATTACTCATTTATACAAATATGGGCAGACTTTCTCTCGGAGTCCTGCAAGATCCTGTGAAATTTTACATATAATAATTTGGACAAAAGATAGCAATGCAGGAAGAAATGTCTGAAAAAGACATATTACTATTTTAATTTTTTTTGCACAAAATTTGTCATTTTCCATCTTTTTTTTCTATAAAAATTTTATCAAATCTTGTTTAGAGATCTTTTTCTCAAAAATACTTGATACTTTTTTTTTATAAAGGTATTTACTTCATCAATACTAAAAATTTCGCCTTTTTCTACAATATAATTTTTGATAATTTTAATATTATTTAGATTCTATTTGGCACTTCTCATGAAACGAACAAATGTTCTGCTTTTATCGAGTGAGGAGATTGAAGAATATTTATTTAATGGATTAATTCATTTTTTGCACCATCAAGTCTCGTCACAAACTACAAAATCCTTTGCGAGTTACTACAATGTTTTATTACTTGAAGGATTCGTTGCCTTAGCTATGTCTTCTTCATCGTTAGTTTCTCAAATATTTCTGCGAAGAAGTGATGTCTTGTTTTCATTTGTTTCTATGATTTGTTTCCATGTATTAGAACGTTTGTCTGCTCGAGGTATGTTCCATGAAAAAATACTGCTGCTAGCTTTGACTTCACAGTATCAAATGGGTCTGTTATTGTTAACAAAGAAATTAGGTGAGAAATCAAAAGCAAATGACTTTTGGGAGAGATTGTGTCAATTAACCAAGACTTTTTTTGACAAACCAAGTAAAGAGCGAATTTTCCTTCAGGGCAAAGTTAGTTACAGCTTATACTGTTATTCCTTATTTAATAACTTGTTAAAATATACTGAAATAGTTATTACGAAACATAATTCCTGAGATACACTTGGCGTTTCAAGTATAAATCGCCACACAATTGTGAGTTACACGGCTAATCAACCCAATCATTTAAAAAAAAAATTGTAGTCGTTGTTGAATCTTTGGATAATTCAAAGATAAACATTCCTCAATTTTGCACCTAAATTTCCTGACTATATCTCAGCCCCATGAATTGGTGAAAAGTTAAAAAGACAAAATCTTTGAAATATATATTTTACTTAAAGCCTCTTAAAATTTATCTGAAAATAATCTGGTAATGACCTTTTAACATATTAAAAGATGTAAATTGAACATTTAGATATGCGAAGCTGCTGTATCAATCCGTCCTTGTTCTACAAAAGCGCTGTGTAATCTGGGTGAGTCATGGAATAAGATACTAGATGTGTCTAGCTCGTATGTTTCTTTAGAAGACATTGAGAATGTATTCCGAGCAAGCATTGAAATGGAGGGAAAAGACATAAATAATGAAGAAACTCCAGCTTTACTTTTGCAAACAAAGTTTTGGAATGATAAGCTGCCAAAAATACCGAAGAAGGCTACAAATAAAGCTCCTGCGCCAAAAGGTATACATAAATATATATATATATATATT
>JAUZNK010074071.1:0-13766 GCA_035046665.1 Euphysa ruthae | reverse complement strand
GATTGTAACCCTCGATACATGCCCTCTGCACAGAGCTAGTATTGGTTTCGGAAAAGCAATTTTATCAATTAATGCAAGTTTTGTAGATTTAGATGAAATGGCAATAGATCTTCACTTTTTCTTTAGGTATTCAGCTGCACGTAGGGAACAGCATAAAAACTGTGATGATGTAACTGGTGTTGTCACGAAGCATTTAGAATGAAATTGCCAAACTCGCTGGCTTAGTCTCGAAAAAGTCTTTGTTAAGATCAATGAGCAATGGGAAAATCTAAAGTAGTATTTTTTGAAGAAGGTGCCAGCTCTTAGGCAAGAATGGTGGCAAGTTAACAGCCAGATATACCTGTATTAAAAGTTACTTAACTAACAAGAATATTCCTGCTATCATAGGGTTTGTTGTTTTCTTGTCACAGGATTTCAAGAAAGTCATTAAATCATTGGAGACGAATGAGCCAATGATCCATTTGCTGCATCTGAAATGCATGCAGTTGCTGCAGAATCCTTTTGGTAAGTTTCTGAAATCAGAAGTGTTCATGAAGAAATCTAAAAAGAACTTTTATGTCTATTTTTAAATGATATTGTTGATATTGAAGTTCAAGATATCATGCATCACAAAGTTTTGTGTGACTTTGATCTCGTACTGGGGAGGATTTGGATGATTTGGAGAAGAAGAAGTTGAAAAACAATATGAAAAATGCCCTTATACCTGATAAAGAATCTACCCATTTTGCACCAGGTGGTTTATGATGCTCGGTTCCTTTGTCGCCAAAAGCGAAACAGTGATTAGAAGATAGCAGTTAAACCTATTAAAAGCCTATGTTATAATATTGTTAATGCTTTAGGTCTCTATGCTTTGAGGAAGGAATTCAAACTTAAGGAAGATGACACTGCAGATAATTTGGTAGATATGATAAGTGAATAATTTAAGATGTACCAACTGGAAGAAATTCTACATCATTCATTAAAGTAAAATCTGAACAGAAGACAGAAAGAACAGAGAGATGATCTTATTGGAAGTATGCTTATGATCTAGTGGATGTTGAACTTCCAAATTAAGAGGAAACCTCAAATTTTGTTCGTATTGATCAATACTGGCAAAATGTTAGCAGTATGTGTGACAATGAAGGGAAACCTAAGTATTTATAATTTTGCACTATGGTTAATTGTGTATTAACTCTATCACACGGTAATGCTGATCCCAAAAGAGGTTTTTCGATAACCAAGCATCAATTGGACTTGCATGGTAATGCCACTGATGAAAGTAATCCAGAATCTCTTCAAATTTTGAAGGATTTCTTGATGGGAAATGGTGGTATCGAAAACTTCAATGTTACCCCAGAATTAATCAGGAAATTTGAAAATGCACGTTCTCAATATGAGAATCATTTAGCTGAAATGAGAAAACAGGAACAGGAAAATTGATAAGATATCACAACTGGAGAGAGACATTGGGTTGTTAAGCAATGGTTTGAAAATGGTGGAAAATATTATAAAAGAAGGAAATGAAGAAATGAATGAACTACCTCGACAGAAGGTTTTAAATCATAATGCACGAGCTACGGCGAACAGTAAAGTTACCATCGGATGTAAGAGGAAAGAAGAGTTTACAAAGAAGAAAAAATTGATGTAACTTTTAGTAGTAGTGTGGAAAGCCGTGTGGATGGGTTTTGTCTTTCAATGACAACTTAATTCACCATAAAATTTCTTACTTTTTCTTACCAATTTTTTGGTAAATTTGTGTTTTTCTTTGAACAACTTGAATACCACCTTTGTTACCCATGGTTTACTTTGTTTCTTGTATAGGTTTTAATTTTTTGTTTTGTAGGGAGCATGTATATAAAGTAAACCTTATCGAATATCATTGATGAATATTGGACCTTTTTCATAACATTCAATTTGTAGATTTTAGAAACAGGATAAAGGAAGAACATATTTTTATTATTGAACTTTGTTATTTTTGTCACTTCCATAGTTTTGTTAATTTGTTTGAAGGTTTTTTATAAAAGGGTAAAGTGAAAAATAATTTTGACGCTTGACTTGATGATAACGATTGTGGTTTTGTATTTTAATTTCAATGAACTTTTATTTTTCTTTTTAATACTTCCTTCAAACAACTGAAAAATTGCTTTCTATCTGACCTTTGTGAAAATACTACACTTAGAAAAGTATCACGCATTGCTATTTTGGTTTATAAAGTCAGTAAATTGATCAAGATATTAGCATTCGTTAATATTGTTTTTAATGTTTGTTTTTTGTTTTTTTGTCCTTGAAAACCTTTTAAATTTCAAAAAACATTCCGGAAATACAACAATGTATTATTCAAATACATCGGTCAATTTTTACAATGTGGAAGATAGAGATGAAATGGGTTATATTTTGGTACAGGTGAATTGTACATAAACCAGAATATGACTTATTTTGGTCAACTGATCCAATGATCTCAACGCCAATTTTTAGTCAATTAATGCGACTTGATCAATTTCGACAAATTTGATTCATGATTTATTTCAGCAACATAGACTACGACTTAAATGATCCATTACTTATGCTGTGCGAGATTATCAATTATCTTTCAAATAGATTTGCAACTGTATATTCTTCTAAATGTAATATAGCAATTGACGAATATCTTTCTTTATGGAAAGGAAGCTTGAGCTTCTGTACTTATATTCCTTCCAAAAGAGAGCATTATGGTGTAAAGCTTTACATACTTTGTGAAAGTACCACAGGGTAATTATCCAGATTTATTGTTTACACGGGCATCTGCGCAATTATCCTAAACCAATGACTTTCTTTTTGAACAAAGAATAAAATGATTGCAAATCTCTGTCAAAATTTGTTTTTTCACTTTGCTAGTATAGGCTATGCAATTACATTAGACATTTACTATAATTCACCTGAGCTTGCAAAAACACTTATTCAGAATGGATTTGACTGCTATGGAAAAAGCTGGTCTTCCAAAGGACTTTTGTTTGTGGAAACCAAAAAAGGAGGATCTGCCAACAAGGTGTCACGAAGATGATATAATGGTTCTGTGATACTTTCAAAACGAAATCCACAAAAGTCATCAGCATGCTTTCAACTTTTCAGAGAGGTGGTCTGATTGATAATTGGAAAATTTCTATAATAACAAATCAAATATTACAAAAAGCGGATGTTGTTATTGATTATAATAAAACTATGCGTGGGATAGACTTACTTAGCCGTGTTATTATTTCATACAATTCACAACATAGGGGGCTTAAGTGGTACAGAATACTAGCCAAACTTTTCATAGACATCTCAATATATAATCCATATATTTTTTGGTATAACATGAATCAGGATCTTGCACGAAATATTACAACTTGAAATTTCGTTGCAACGTTAATGATCAGATTGTAGAAATTCAATCTTTGGCAGTTCGAGTTTTTTTGGGGCAAAAATAGCCAACTTGAAACCAATCCATTGCGATTAATTGAAATACGTCTCCATTCTGTATATCTAACTAATGACAAGAAGAGAGCAGCTCAGACCAAATGTGTGTGCTGCTCTGCTTCAGACAAACGGATTGATACCCACTTTTGGTGTGCTAAGTGTGGTGTAGGACTGTGTATTCCATGGGAGTGCTTTGAGCAGTACTACACAAACTGGAAGTTTGAAGAAATAAGTAGTAGTAGTGACTCTAATTAGGTGTTTATATACTTTATCCTTATGATATTTTGTTGGTATAGATAGTTTATAAACTTAAACTACAGAAATTTTTATTTTAGAATATTTTATAGTATATAGAATTGAAAATATACCAAATGCCAATATTTTTCACAATAAAAATAACAAATAATCAAAAGTTTTATGTTCTCATTATTGTTAGAATATTTGCAAAAATTTTCTACTGTCTACCATTTTTGTTTTTGGAGAGGCTATTGTATATTTTGTAAAGTATTTTTTATAAAAAAAAAAAGCTGGTTCCATCTGGTTTATAAAATGGGTTCATTTGTTTCTTTATCATTTTTTGTTGAGATTAAGTAGAGTATCCAAAACCCTGAAAAACACAGCGCAGGCCAAGTGGTTAAAACATTGGCCACCTAGTGGTGTGAGTTCAATCCCACTTTGAGACCAATGGATTTCTTGATCCCTTGTTCAAACTGGAGATCTAAGTTCATCATGATCAACCCATGGGCCTTTCTGGAAATATAGCTTTTGCTATTTGTTGGCTCCCACATTATACATAGAGATAAATATAATAAAATCAAAGAGCTTTTTAGTATCACAAAATGTGGTTTTGCAATTTTTAAACGGGCATCTGTTGTTGAAGTTTTTAAAGTTTTAGCTGTATATTGACCTAATAGCCCCCTTAAAACTTTAAATGTAAATTAATATTAAAAGTTTTTATTCCTACAAGTTCACTAAAAAATATCAATTTAGAAGGTTTAAATTGAGATAAACATTTTAAAAAATAATTACAAAAAAAAAAAAAACTGTTATACTAAACAGTAACAACAGATCAGCTCTGGTCCCTTTATAATGGTGCCTCTGATATTCACTTATGTTGGTATATAAGATACAAATGTGATTCTTTGTTCTTTAGATAAAAACTGTTTTAACTAAGTTTTGTTTATTTGTAACTTTAATAGCATGGGTTCGATTGCTGACCTAAATGTAACGTAAGCTTTAAATAGATTATCTCCATTGAATATTTATAAATAATAAAAGAATGTAATTAAAAATATATCTGATGATTACCATAACACACAAAAATACCACGATAAAAAAATAAGACAAAAAAAAAAAAACAGAAATAGCAAGAAATGATCTTTTTTAAAAAAAGGCTTCATTTAAGGAATGATACTAAATTTTATCATTGGTCAGTTTTGTCGTCAATTTTTTTAGGAATAGCTGCAAAAATTCTAAGATCAAAAAGAAATCACGAGCCAAATTAAATTTTTTTAGCATATTTTTTGTTTACCATTAAAGTTAAAATAAAAGAATGGTAACAGATTTAAACAGTGTTACCTTGAATTAAATGCAAAAAACTATCAAGATTATAAAACAATACAAATAGGAATCTCAATTTTTCAACTACTGAAAAATTATGTGAAACTTTCATTTTCATGTGTAGGGAGGGATATTGGGATCCAT
The DNA here is from genome assembly GCA_035046665.1 of Euphysa ruthae. Classification (NCBI taxonomy): domain Eukaryota; kingdom Metazoa; phylum Cnidaria; class Hydrozoa; order Anthoathecata; family Corymorphidae; genus Euphysa; species Euphysa ruthae. Next base: position 8,648 of record JAUZNK010074071.1, on the reverse strand, counting down.
GGTTTAAAGTGAATAATGTCCTAGGTTATCTTTTGTATAAATTTTTGTACCAGTATGTTTTGCGGTTATTTAAAATGAAGCTATTTTCACTCTTAGAAATAACAGGTTTGAACGAAGTTTTTCAAGTAGCAGTGTGGACAGTTCAGATTCTGCAATTGATGCAATGGATACAATGGGTGGTAAGTCTCAACCTTATGCTTTAATTGACACAACTTCTAAGAAATATAAGCATCCTGTAGGAATTTGTTATATCATGAAAGTATTTTGATTATTGCTTTGATCAGAAATGCCTGATGGCCATAAATTACTGTGCTTGTTGCAAACAAATGACAAAAATTTATTTATGTCTAATTTAATAATAATATTTATATATTTATATGTTTTGTTGAGAAAATATAATATTTATATGTTTTGTTTGAGAAAATATAATATTTATATGTTTTTTTTGAGAAAATATGATAGTTTTGGAGAATGTTTGAAGCAGCAAATATTTGAGTTTGGGCTTCAAAACCAATCTATCTGCAGAAAATTATGGTAGGGACTGATGAAACTAATCTGGTTAAGTAGAAGATTGGTATTAATTATTTGCCGATTGAATGTCAGACATCCACGATCGAATAAATTGTATACACCATTTATTATTAGAGTGAAGTTGTCTTTAGAATGTTCTAAATACATAGTATGTTTTATCAGTAATCGCTCATTAGTTTCTATGAAATTTTGCACAAAGGTTATAAATATTGAAAAGTGGCTAAAATTAACATTTAAATTTTCTCAAAACCCGTTTAATAAATTTTTTGATCCAAATGGCCACCTACTGAGGACCCGTCCTTTAAACATATCAAGTTTGGTAAAAAAGTTACATATTTCATTATACTTCAAGAAAATTTTTTTTGATCCTGTTGAGATTTTATTTTTTGTTTGAAAATATTATTTATGTTTATTATTTATTTAGACCCAGTCCTTAAAACATTGTAATTTGATGTCTAAGAAAAATATTTTTAAAAATTCTTTCTGAAATTTGTTCTTCACTTATTAATTTTTCCATGAATGTATAGGCCCATAGAGCGCATCTTTCATCCCAAATGGCCACCTGTCAAAAATTCTTATTCCATGGTCTGAAGTATGACATTTTTCTGTATTTTTCAACAAGTTATTCTCCACTAAAATTTTATAATGTGTTTGGAAATATTAATTTTATGATTACTTTTAGATTTTGTTCAATTTGGAAATTTTTTGAGCTCAGTCCCTAAGATCTAAAAGATCTTTAGGGACTGAGCTCAAAACTTTAGGGACTGAGCTTTTTAGGGGATCTGGGTCCTTAAGTTTTTTTTAATTCAATTTTTCATAAAAAAAAGCTCAGCTTTTTTGGAATTATGTTTTTCAAGTTTTTTTTTTCAAAAAACTTCTCTGGTTTTTATGATGTCAGGCTTCAGACCCATTTGATCTATTTTGATTAGTTTTTTATTTATTTCTGGAGCGCATTAGTCACTAGAATTTTTTTTTTCATTTTTCAAACATTATTTTGTACATGTATAACCTTGTAGCAATCGCTTTTATATTCAGATTTTTGAAACACAGTGGTCGGTACATTTATTGCACTATCCCCATCATTTTTGTTCTAAGATTTTTCACATATTTCTCATTTCATGGATGACCCTGTAGCATTAATTTTTTTTCTTCAGATTTTTCACACATTGGTCAGTACATAGATGATGAAATTGAAGACACTGAGGATTTCAAAGATTCACAACTGGAAGATATGGAACCTCATAAAAGTGTTATACTTCACTTGCTTTCACAACTTAAGCTTGGAATGGACCTTACAAGGGTATGCAAATAATATATATATTTTTAAGGCTTTTAGTTTTTATTTTATCAACCTATTTCTGTAATTGCACAGCAACTTTGAAGAATTTTTTATTTTTCATTCATATATATTATATAAAATATATTTCATCTATGGTTTACTTTTTAGGTTGTTCTTCCAACATTTGCTCTTGAAAAGCGATCACTACTTGAAATGTATGCAGATTTTTTTAGTCATCCTGATATGTTTTTAAGGTACAGACCATTTTTGTTATAAACCTAACCTTTTGTAATTGAATGGTGCTAGATATTTGTGTTAAAAAGTTATTATACAACAGTATTGGAAAATAATTATATTTGTTTTCAGAAACTTCTTAAGCTTTAAGGTTAGTTATGATTCGATGGTAAAAACTTCATTGATATGTTTAAGAAGTGATTTCATTTACAATCTTTCTATGCTTCTAGTTTAATTTTCCAGAAGTAATAAGGTCCTATTAGTAATAAAAATATAGTAAACCTCTAAATTTTAGTTTAAAAATTAGCATCGAGTTAATAGTTAACTTATGCTATATTTCTTGAGTTGCAGGTTAATATCTTTGTAAAAATTACTTGTAAATTACACTACAAATTGGTCTAGTTTGGGGAATATTTTATATGAAATATAAGTTAAACTCATTGCATATTATAATCATTGTAATTACATATTTTACTTAAACTGAAAAAGCTTTTGTTCAGTATATTGATTTTGTTTAAAAAACAATGCTGATGATGTCAGTAAATACAGACAGCAGATTTTCTTGAGAAAAGCTGGCAGACTGCCTATGTTAATTTTTAAATTAGTCGTTTTTTCTTTGTTAGATGCCTCATTAAAAAAAAAAAGAAGAAAATAAAGAATATTTGTTTTGGTACCAATTGAAAAGTCTTGTTCTGATGCAAAAGTTCAAAAAGTTATTTTATATCAAAAAATATTTCTAAGTGTGGAAAAATATTTGCGTCCTCTTTGAGGCAAAGCAAAATTTTGTGCTGTTGCTCAAAATTTGTAGAAAGTAGTAATTCATATCTTAATTTGATTATAATTGTTTACAATTTAATTGCCATTTGATCAATTTAACCTAATCTGCACCAGTTTTGAACTAATCAGAGTTAAATAACTACCAATTATGATCATCTTAATCATAGAGTTATATCAGACTTCTAATGAGCATATAAAAATACAAGAATCTACAATAAGCTTTCCATCACTTAATAAAAATTGGTAACCGTAGTTGTATATATCAAAGGTTGGGTTTAGTGTGTGAGGATAAGCTAGCTTGCCAAAGACATACACCAAAGTTATTATATAAATTGAAAAACAGTGCTGTTTTTTCTCTGAAACTTATTATGTCGAGATAGGTAACTGTTTAGAACTTTGATGCTGAAATCATGAGAAAGAAAATAAAGCTTTTAGAGAAACAATATTTACGCCTCTTTTTTGAAATAATTTATCTGAATGATGGCTGACCTAATCTTACAATTATTTGTTTACAGAATTGCTGATGGGACTACTCCTGCAGATAGGATGTTAGCTGTTTTGGAGTTTTATCTTACTTCTTTTCATGTTGGGAGGCAGGTACTGTAATTTTAAATAATGTAATTCTCTTTTAGTTATTGGCACTTTATTTGTTTTTTTTGTAAGATAATATGATTAATTTACATGCTCTATGCTCACCTTTGCTAATAGTACTTACACATACATACAGTCAGCTTGTTAATATATATTTGACCCAATAAAAGTAGTTGCCCTATTCTAGATATTTGTTAACTCAGCATGTTTCAGTACATATTTTGGCATTTCTATTTATTTGAAATATTTTTTTAAAAGGCATGCTTTTTCACCCCTTTTTCCGAAAATTCAATAAAAAATGACCTAATTTTTTCTGAATGTAGCACCCTCAAAAAAAAAAAAAAGAAATTTTACACAGAATGTTATTAGCTTATTATCATGCTCCTCGATAAGCTAAAATGCAGTAACTTTAGGCCTAAAAACAAAACTTTCTCAATATCTATAAATTTTGCATTATGAGATTTAATTATCATACTTCTGAATTTAAATGTTTTTATGTCATTCATCCCGTTGGTGGAACACATCATTTTATGTTGAATAAGTTTGTATCTATATAAGCTACTACGATAAAAGTAAGGTTTTGTTAGGGTCGAAAATCTATATATTTTTCTCACTGCAAGAGTGTAAATTATGTGATTGCTTATCTACTTGCAATAGATAAAAAATTAGTTATTTTATTATCATAAATTTTTTTATATTAATAAAATAATGATATAAGTTGATCTTTATTCATTGTTGTCATTTTGACATGAATTGATATTCAGGCTAATTATTATATCAGTATGGTTGTATGACCAAATTCACCTAATTGACTAATAACTTTGTCAACATGAGCTTTCCTGCTCCCATATTTTACACTGCACTATTAAGCGTTGAAAGTTGGGATGCTTAATTATACTTAAGAAACAGATATTCTCAAATGCATCTATGTTTATTTTACATATATTTTTATTTTTACCAAAAACAAAGAAATAAATTAGTCCGATTAGATATGTTATAATAAGAGCCGCATAACTGAAACAGTTGGGTTGCACTTCAAATATGTCATATTACAATATATATTTTGTTGAAGAACAGCACAAGCTAAAACTATGCGTAGAATTTCGGTGTGAAATAGTAAATTAATTTCGCTTTCTTAATTATGTTATGGCTAAAATCCTTAGTTTTTCTTTGTCGTGTTAAAGAAACCATGAGCGTAACAGACGCCTGTGTTTTTAAATTTCTTAAACAATAGCCCTTGCATGAGAGAGTTTCTTCCTAAGATAATTTAATATTAATTTTTTTTTTTAGTCTGGTGTTGCAAAGAAACCATATAACCCTATTCTTCGGGAGAATTTCCATTGCTCATTTAAAACAACAGAAGAGTCTTCTCTACCAGCCCTTAATGTGGAAGATCCAATGACAAATGGGGAGAGCACACAAAATACAAATACAAATGAAGAACACATAATTAATTTTTTAGCAGAACAAGTATCTCATCATCCTCCAAGTAATATACTTATTAATTTATTATGTAATATATTTAATAGTTTTGTTTTGTTTAAAATGCCTCAGTTTGACTTTTAATCCCCTGTATTTGATGGTGAGAGATGGTGTCTCTGAATCAACTTATTTTTCTTAAATTTTTCTGGATGTTTGGTGTTTCATTTTTGTAATGATTTTTCCATAAATTTAAATTTCCATAAAGAAAAAGAGACATAATAAAGAGAGATTCTTTTGGTAGAACATCAATACTTTTATAATATATCAATATAACAATTAATATTATTAATATTAATTATATTATAAATATTAAATAAAACAGTAAACAAATGATAAATTAAATATTTGAACAAAGCGTCAATTTAAACAATTCTCTTTAGGTACTGTTGCACTATTATTTTTATTTCTTTTAGTATCAGCTTTCTATGCTGAATGTCCGTCAAAATCAATCAGCATGAACACACACATTTGGACGAAATCAAAATTCTACGGGATGTCTATTGGAGTAGTCAATGTAGGTGAAGGTAAAGATTAAAATGTTCTTAGGCACATTTAATTTCTTGTGCTCAAAATATTTCTCAGTAATATTTTTGAATTTATGCGTACTAATCTGAAATTTAAATTTGACATTCCAGTGATTTATTTTGATACGTAATGTTCAGTATTTGTACTTACCAATCTCATTAGAATAAGGTGTTGGCCATGAGTAGGCATCTTCTGTCATGTGCAAAAGTCTCTCAATATTAAGTGATAATTATAGAAATAATACAAATAAGTAAAAAAATCATCACATTATCTTAGTATCAAGGTTATAAGTAGTAAAGATTTAAAACTGTTTATTTAAGGCTTTCTTTTAAAATTTATTTTTCCATTATGGTAAAGCTTTTTTTTAATGAAGTAATTCTTTTTTTCTTGGTAATCCTCGTTATCTTTAGGAATTAAAAAAAAAAAAGCTCGAACAAATAAATCAAAAGTTTATCATTTTCAAACAACTTTGTGATAACCCTTTCCATTTTATTGTGATGCTTAGATCCAAAATCCCTGTTTAGGAACTTTAGGAACTTAAAGTTATAAGTTTAAGCAAAAATTTGGCCTTTTATATTTTTAAACTTTGGAGGTAAGAACATTTTTGAGATTGTTCATGCTCTTGGACAAATTCTCCATTGTCATTATATCAATACAGTATTTATTTCTTAGTAGATTACTATATAATTTTTAGTTAATCAAGGTCATTTTTAAAATTCATCAGAATTTTTTTATCAGCTTGCCCATGAATTATGAATAACCACAAAAAGGTTTTAAATACCAAGATGTAATTTATGTCTTCCTTGAACTCATCCGTAATGCAATTTTTGTAAGAATTTTTAAATGGTTTTCATGTTTTTTTTTTAGGTGTAATTAATCTTCCACTTCTTAATGAAGAATATATCTTAACATTTCCAAACGCCTATTGCCGGTAAATTATTTTGTTATTACTTGAAGGGTTTACTAGTCACAGTGTATGGTTCATTCAAGCACATATCAACATAGCTATACTAAATATATTAATTTCTAACATCAACATCGAACAATGTTTTTTGGGTAAAATAAGAATAAAATTTACAGCAAAGTTTTCTAATTTGAATTCTCTTTTTATCTGCAAACAATGATATAAACAGATTAAAAATATGCCCCACTAAACGTTAGATACCAAGGCATAATAAACTTAAAACAATATTATAGAGTAAAAGGTTGTATTCTTGATGAAACGATCAGTGGTAAATCAATGGCTCTAAATGTTATTTGGCTCCTGGCAAAGCTGAAGAAGTCCTATAAAATCACTCATTTCAATCTCCCTGTCTGGCATCTCACAAGCAATTTATTTTTTTAACTTAAATTTTGCATGAAATTATTTCCTCGTAATTAGATTGCTTTATCTAAAAGTGATTGCGCTTGGCTTACTTAATCTCATATAAAATTCAGCTGTCCGTCCCATTATGCACTTGTTTAAAAATGTAAGTGGTGCTTGTTTCTTAACTCCTTCCAATTGCTGTGACCACTAGTTATCATAGAAGAACTTGGCATTTTTTTTGAATAACGAGCAGGGTAAACAGGTTTTCTAGGAACTGCTTATGTCAATGAACTAGTCATTTAAAGCTTATTTCACTTCAGGGCTTCCTTATTTGTTGTTATTTAAGTTATTGGTCAACTCATTCGCTATGAGAAGTTAATTGTTCAAATTACTTGTTATGAGATAGTTTATCAATTGATTTCATAATATGACATCAATTGATAAGTTATAACCATTAGGATTTAAAAAAGAGGGTCATATTTTGAGCAATATGCAAGGTTGTTTGCTTATTATTTATAAATTTTTTTGAATTTAGGAATAAGTGTACTTTATAATTTTTAGAAGTAGTCCATTTAGGCAGACTTGTTAGAGATCCTTCCAAATGTAACAAAAGTTCTTGAGAATAAAATGTTATTTATGTTTTAGGTCTATACTTACTGTACCATGGATAGAGCTAGGTGGTAGGACATATATTCGCTGCCCTAAAACTGGATATAATGCCACCATTATGTTTCATACAAAAGTTAGTTTTATGTTATTTTTTGGGGTAGGTTTGTACACACTTAAAGGTTTTTCATGGCCAGTAATTTTAAAAAGTCTCTGGAACTTTTTAGCATGTAGTAGTCTTATTTTTTATAATAATAAAAAATTGTTTTCAACTTTTGATCTCCATTGCAGAGATTTAAACCATAAATGTGAACAGTTTTAAATAAAGCTGTAAACAAATCTTATGTCAGATATTATTATGTGTATGCCTGACTTTACTGACTGGGTCCTATTAATGTTAACGTTTTTGTCAATCCAATCAGTTTCACTAAAATTGCTCTTGCCTATTCAGGGTTTTATTAGTCACTCATTCTTGATATTCATTTTTTTTTCAGAAAGGTTAAAACATCATTTACGGTTCTAAGATATATATATATATATATATATCTTTGTTTCAGCCTTTTTATGGACACAAACAAAATCATATAACATTCGAAGTAAAGTAAGTAATTTATCTTGCTAATTTAAACCATACATAAAACCATTGGTCGTAGAAGTATCAGTTAATACTAAGTTTTAATAAAATTATTAGCGACTGCTGATTATCATTTAGCCATTTTGCTCTGATAAAAAATTTGATTCGATATCTTTAAATGAAAAAAAAAAAGTGTATAAGTAGATAGATCATTATGGTAGTTACTTGAAAGAAGTATATAAAGTGTAAAATTTTTAACGTCTTGTTAAAGATTTCTTGCTTCATTTAAATTTTTAGAAATCATCTTCCTTTCCTTAAGATATTGCTGCGAAGTCGTTAATAAGAGTGGACTTTAAAGATGTCATCAATAACCATTTATTAGTTTTTAGATATCAATATTTTGCGCTGAAAGATATATATCATAGTAGTCAATTCGTTGTTTCTTTCAACTGTTCATTTGTCCATAATAACTTATTATAATCCTAATTATATAATCTTTTAGGGTACAGGGGTGCCCTAAAATTTTTCAAATTTTCAGTTATCTTGAAAAATTTCAATGGGTTAGGAGTCTCAAAACATTTCTAAATGACAAATATTTTTAATATCTCTAACTTTTATACCAAAAAAGTTAAAATATTTATAACTTATGGTTTAAATCATAATTTTATATATATATATATAATATATACATACATAGATACATACATACACGCATGAACGCACTCATGCATGCGCTCACGCAC
>JAUZNK010074060.1:0-13768 GCA_035046665.1 Euphysa ruthae | reverse complement strand
TATATTAATGTTAATTATTAATGTTCTTCGTTTAGGCGATTGGCATACTGCATATGTGCTGCTTTATGCACCAAAGGTACTTGAAGCTCAAACGGAATAATTAAAATGTAGTAATAATGTTCAAAAATAATTCCTTGACACCCATATTGATCTTATTATTTTAATATTTTTATTCCCATTTCACTGTCAGCTAGGGGTGGCAGTGTGCACTCATTATCGGTATATATTTAAATGTGTTGTTTTCTTCGCACGGCTGAATTTATGCGCAATTAGAAACATCTTTTATATTCCTGGTAGTACATTTGAAAACTGTGTGTCGCTACCCATCCGAAACGTTATCAGGATTATTTATGCGAAACTAAAGCATTGCAAACTGTTATCTGACATATAGATCATCATTTTGAATATTTATCTTACCTTCAAATGGTTCTTTGTTGATTTTAATCGATTGCGTATTATTTATTTTATTTTTTTTTTTTTCAATTTTACTTCATTTCTATACAAAAGTATATTTTTTGTTGTTTGTTTGTTTTTTTTCAGGAATTATTCTTACGCCCAAAATCTTTTTTCTTTGTAGATTTTTAAGAAACTCCCTTACTGAACCTTAAGTAAGTATTTAACCAATTACTTCCAGGTTTATTGTAAATTTTGTTCATTCATTCCTTTTTTTTCTTTAATTTTACTAGTCCATTAATTGATTGACTCAACCCTTTTTCTAGGGAACATGGTGATTTAAATAATACGCTTTTTTTTCTTTTTCAATTAAAATATCAATAGTTTTGATTTGTTTCTTTCTTCACACTTAGGTGTAATTTTTAACCATACTTCTAAAAGTGAGACACTGTGTACTCCAGTTTCTTATTTTTTTAAATAATTCAATGTTTTTATGTCGCTATTAACTGTAATATAACTCTAAAGATGGGAAATAACTATATCAAACATTAGAATGATGAAAATTATGAAACAGATTTTTGTAATTATTTTCATATGTCTTAAATCAAATGTTTTACTTTTCTATTATATTCAATTGGGATTAATTTTCCATAGCAGTCAGCTGAGAGAGTTGAATTGACCACGTGGCTGTAACATGTGTTTTATTACAATAAAAAGATATTAAGAATTTCATTAAAAACACCTGCAAAACGATTTAAACCTACACAAATATTAAATAAATGTATGTTCTATCAAAAAAATCATTTATCTCCTCGTTAAACTGTTTGAATTGAATCTTGTTTTCTTATTTTAATCATATTGAAATTTTTGACGAAAAATAAAATCTTCCTGTACATGCCATTCTTTAGCGGTACGACAGTCGCCGCTTTCTGCATTCAGGATAACCTTTTGTTATAATCAATTAAGCCCGTAATACTTAAGTTCCTTGTGAAATTGGCAATTATGGTGTTAAACTTTTAAAACGTCGTTAAATCATGCTATGCAACAACCTTTTAAACCTAAGGACATGGTTTTTCCAAAAATTATAATAATCGTGAAACGTTTTTGATTTTGTTATATATGAAACCCGATACTGAAAATTGCTTGTGATTATCTTACCACTAGTTTCAAAACAATCCTTAAAAAGATGCTTCAAAAAATCACTATGACATAAGAAGTTCATAAAGTGAAACCCTTATTAAAAAGGACGACTTTATTCAAGTAATTTTATGGTTTCATACCAACGGTACGGGGCATCCAACATTTTTAACAAACCATTCGCCGCGGCAAGCAAATTTCCAAAATTGCTGCTGTCGTTGGTTTAATCCGTATTTTTGAAAAGTTTACGAAAATTTTAGATTTAATGTTCTTGATTATGATACCGCTCGATCTAGAATTTTAATAAATAAATAATTTTAATAAATAGAATTACTTTACTTTTGGGCTCGATCCTAAAAAGATAAACCATCACTAGAAAATTTTTACATTACGGGTATAAAAGTAAAATATGCTTTTGATTTTTAGTTTTTAGTATACCTTAAAATGTAGAAATTAACTCTTCTATTTTTTCGGCTCTCTTAAAAATAGCGAAATGGGTTTTCAGCATTGTTACGCGTATTCAAAAACAGAGAAAATAGCTAAGAACTGTTTGGTATGTTATGCATACGAAATGTGTGTATAATTTCGGGATTTCAAACTTTCTTATTTTTCTTATCTTCACAATCCCGAAATGGAATATTTCGCACGCCTTTTTAAGGAAACTTATATTTTTCGTTTAATTACCTTTTCTAAGCATGCAAGTTGAGTTATCATGCTGGTTGTTGTCTTTTTATTTCGAATAATAAGCTATTTCCCACTAAGCTCATTTTTTTTCTATAGAAAACATTTTGAAGTTGTAGAGTATTGGTCGAAAGTTTTATTATATCTCGACAGCTTATCTCTTCGAAATGGTTTAATATTTTTAATAACAATATCTCGTAATAAATAACTGAAGCGTATACTTAGATGTTCTTAAACTTCTCTAGAGAATGTGGTTTAACTAATTCTAGTTTTTTTTTTTTTTTCGTGGAATGACTCTTTAATAAACATCCGTTATATTTGTTTTAAAAATGGCTAAAATTAAATGATTTTTGGCATGTAAGAGGTGAATATTTTCTGATGAATCATTTTACAAAACATGGTTGTATTTTTATGACAAATGATAAGCTTGGTAATTTTTTTAGCAAAGCAGATGCTAAACTCTAAATTTAGCAATCTACATTAATGTTCGATGTGTGTTAATTGCTCATGCTCATAAATTCATCGCTTATATCATATAGTTATAATTTTCACGAAAAGTCCTTTTGGTATTTTAAACTCTTTTCAACAAGATTTATTATAAAACGGTTTTATAAAAGTTATTTTGGTGTCTGGGTCAAAAATAAGCACCAATTGAGAATAATTAAAATTTCAAGGGTGTGCCCAATAACGTTTGCTGAAAAAAATTTTGTATTGTACTTTTTCTTATCGTTCAATTTTAACTCGTACTATTCCACCCCTTTGAATTAACTCGTACTTGCCAGTGAAAATTTCCTGGTGCCAATGTCATTCCTGCTTGTTTTTTATCCCTGTTTGGGTGGTCTAAGAAAGTTAATTAAAAAAAAAATCTAATCTCGGACCTTGCGCATTCACCGGAATTGATACCACCCACTCCCTCCTTCTCACCTCCACCGGTTTCTCGATAAGGGTGGAAAGAGTTGACTTTCGTACAAGAAATATTTAAAGAAAATAATTACCTAAAATTCATTATAATGAAATTTTATCGGGTAGAAAGGAAAAATAAGTACAACTTAAACAAAGTTTGTAAATAGGGTTTATTTTCTAAATTATTTTGATTGACTTTTTTTTTATTTCGTTTATACCGAATATCAATTGTTTGATAAACCAATCAGATTTCAGTTGCTTTGTTTTAATTGATTCTCGCGTGTGTTAGCTTTATTTTGAAAGTTTTCAAAAAATATATTTTGTTGAAGTTCGGAAGCGTCTTGGAGTGTTGATTACTCAAGCGTGCTTTGGGGTACTAGATCAAGAGAGCTTCTTTTACAATTATCGCAAAACTATATTGAATTTTTTACGCTATTGAGGTTTTTCGTTTTTTTTTTTTTTTTTTTTTTTAAGTATAGTAAATTTCTATTTTTGTAAAAGTATTTATATTTAAAATAAATGGTGATGGAACTTGACTTTGGCATGGATTATTTCTTATCTGACGCCTTACCAACACCTGAACCGCAAGAAGGAGATATGCATCTTCAACATTTAAATCCACTGGAACTAAATGTCGATTTTCGATTAGGATCAAAAAAAAAACTCAAAACAAACATGGATCATGTGAAAAGACCTATGAACGCATTTATGGTGTGGTCACAAATTGAACGAAAGAAAATGGCTGATGTGTACCCGGATATGCATAACGCGGAAATAAGTAGAAGATTAGGTAGGAAATTATCTTTATTTATTAGAAAAAAATCATAACTGTGACTTATGAGGATCCATTTGAATTGACAAGTTTCAATAAATTTAATATACGCAAGATTGATGTAATTTGTATTTGTAACTATTTTAAATTTTCAGGGGTATTTCCCTAAAAACCTACAACTGGTTTATTTTAAGTCAAAAAAATAATTTTTAGTCAGCTAGTCTTGAAGTTTTACGATGAAGACCGGAAAAAAACTAAAAAAATTTCTAGAAATCAAATGCAAATAAATTAGTTATACACTTTTATTTTTCTTCATCTAATTTTTCTATCCATGAATTTAAGCAATCAAAACCTCCGCGAGAAATGATTATTTTTATAGCCACATTGTGTGGGAACAATTTCAAAGATGGCGACTTGGTCTTAAGTTTTAACCAAAACATTGAATGTAGGTTTTTCAGTCTGGTTAAAGAGAGGCAAGTTTTTATTGGTGAGAGAAAAATATCAAAAATTTGCTTGACGCCTTAATTGAGAAATTTCAAAGATTTTACCTAGTTGGTATTTGATTAATTTCTTCAGATTTTACTTTCATACTTAAAATTCCTTAAATTATATAGAAAAAAATATTTGACATAAAATTATATACATATGTTAGAAAATGTTGGATATGATTTTATTTTCACAGGGTGGTGCCTTTCAATTCTCAAAATAAGTCTCATTGGTCGTTTAAAAACATACAAGAAACTCAAAATTGTGTATATCTGTGTAAAATTTTAGTGCTCCGCATATAAATTTGGCGTAAAAAATATTTTGTCCCTATCTGTAAACAATGTAAGTTCTGATTATGAAAAGAGTAAAAAAAAAGTGACTCTTTTTGTTTTTTGTTTTTTTTTTTTTTATATATATATATACCAAAACCCAAAAAACAACATTTTTGATTATTTTAATTTTACATGAAGTTAGAAGACTATAAGAGGATTTTTCACCGAATTTAACGGAGTTTGCGTGAAATTAGAGGACTATATCTTTTTGCCTAACTTCTTGCTCCCTGTCTGAGTTTGATCACTTATTCAATGAATTTATTGTTTTGGAAATTAATCCACATCATAATCATTCTTTTTTTTTTTTTATCTTTTTTATTTTTAGCTAAGTTTCTCCAAAATTTTTCTATGCAATTTTTTTGTAAATTATGCATTTAATGGTCTAATAAATTTTCTCTGTGAGATTCCTTTGAAAACATGTCTAAAGAACCGTATTTCTCACAGTTGAAAAAGATTTTCGCCTCAAAAATTTCTTTAGTTTCTTTTAAATGAGGTTTAAATATGAAATCTAGTGCTGAAAGCTGCGTATAATATTTAATTATGAGGTCTATTTATTAATAAAGCAAATACAAACGAAGATGTGTGATTTCACTGAAAACTATATATCACTCACAAACTTTTCGCTATCACGTTAGTCTTCCATGCGCACATCTACAATCTCATTGAGAATTGCAGGAGTAATCTTTTCATAGACTTTATAGTAGTAAATCTCCTTTTCTTTTTAACGGAACCTTTATTCTACTTTTTATGTTTGCAGTCATAAATTGTTTTCACCGCAAATTGACTTCCTGTTTTGATTGATACAAGTGTAAAATTTTTTCCATTTTTTAGGTAAGCGTTGGAAAGAATTATCGGATGCTGATCGACACCCCTTTGTAGTTCGTAGCGAAAAACTCAGGGAAGAGCACATGCGAAGATACCCAAATTATAAATATCGGCCGAAAAAAAAAGCTAGAGAAATAGCTGCTGCTGCAAAAGCTGCATCGTGTAGTAATAACAATGTTAACAAAACAGTGCATAGTGAACTAAATACACTTCTTATGAAGTGCCGACAAAGCGGTCAGTTGGCTATTAGCGAGAAAGAAAATAATAGATCCAAAGCATTTGTTACATTATCAAGGCAAGTTGGTCAGATCGGCAGTCTTTCTAATATTGCACTATCTCCGCAAATAACAGTAGATAGTGTATCTGTGTCTCTTTCACCTCCTCCGAACGTTCCTGATAATTGTGAATCGCCAACGGACATCTATAATGCAGAATCTTTTTATGATTATGTAATTGATTCATCTGAAAAGAATTTTGTGAATACAGCTAGTGCTTACAATAATAAAGAATTTAACAATTTAGGACTAAGTCACTTTACATCTTTTTCAGATATCGGGTTACAGGACTTATACACGACACCCGAAGTATCAGAAATTTTAAATGCGCAGTGGTTGGAAAACGACCTTGGCTTGTAGGAAACCATTATTTATTTGTTTGTATATATTTATTTAGCTTTTATTACAATCATTTCTGCACAAATTTTATATTTTCTAGATTTTTCGTAAAAATTTACATGATTCACTGTTCGTCACAGTTTATTATTTTTTAAAAGCTGATCTCGGTCAGTGAGACCAGCTAGATAAATAACCAAGCTGCTATTTTCTTTTCAAAATTTTCTATCATTAAAAAACAACACAGATTAAAAATTAGTCCAAAAGAACATCTGCTCAATGATGTATTTTCACTTCTAGATTTTACTATATATTTGTGCGGTGTGTTTACTTTAAATTGAAGCTTTATTCTGTGAACCTAAAAGTAAGAAAATTTACATTCCGCTACTGCCATGGGTCATTAATAAGAAAAGAATACCCAAGTACATTTAAAAGAAGTAGTTGATAACCACCACATCATCAGATGCTGGAAAGAAAAATATTTTTCATCATGAACAATCATTTTAATATTATCTTTAACTTTCCTTTTAAGATGTAAAATTTTTACTGTTTTTATTAAATTTTTATAAGCGTTCGTTTGAATTTGTTTACACAAACAATTAGTAGGGTGGATGTAAATAAATATTTGTAAATTTATTGTTTTAATTTATTGATTATTAACTATATTCGCTTCTTTTCGGTTACGAGATCTTTAGAATTCGATAAAAGAATTAACTTAATCTGGAATTAACTTAATCTGGAAAATGACCTCATGAATGTAAATATACCCAAAATAAAAATGCATTTATCTACCAAAAATTTCTCCTTCTTTACAAATTTGAGGGTAGATTGATTTTCCTAAAAATTTTAACCGATGTTGATTCTAGCAAAAAAGTCCTAGCTATTCCGAAAAAATATACTTGCTCTGAGTAGTTTTACCTTGGAAAATTTTCAATAATTCTTAAGGTTGTTGTGGAAACAGATTAGAATTTTGTCATAAAACCAATTCACTCTTGAGTATTCAATCTAGCCTGCACCACAATTAGGCTGTAAAAAATTTGAAGATAACTTTTCAGCCCTGAGACCCACTTTTTTTTAACAGATCTTAAACTAATTTTTTGAAGAATAGATTTATTTGGTCTTATTATTATTTGGTCTTATTATTATTTAGTTTTAGTGTTATTTGGTCTTTTTTTATTTGGTCTTAGTGTTATTTTGTTTTCGTATATATTTATTAGCTATACCATCTACATTACATTAAATATTAAAATTTTTTATGCAAATTTCTAAATTTAAATTAAACGTAATATTTTCCGATATTAAAAGCATAGCACATTTGCAATTCTGGGTAATTAACAAATAGTTCTTGTCGCTTATATATGAGCTGGTAGAATTGTAGGCGAATAGATAGGTTAATATTTTACCTATTAAACCAGCAAATTGACACGGGCTATTTTTACAGCTGAGCCACGGACTATAATCATAATCAACCCGAATTAATTAATTCAAGAAAACAAGGGAAGGCACGATCCTTGACGTAAATTTTGATAGAAAGGCAGATATGACACATAAGGCCCTGGGAGAAAAAATAAATCCACGTTAGATTGCGTTTCCAATGATACATGGTTAGATTCAATTTTTTTTTGGGTTCAAGTTTGTTCTTTCTACACTACGTTTAATTCTGATGACGATATTTTTCTGACAGGCTTTGATTATTTATTACATTTTTTTTTTTAAAGAACTGGGATACCCTAATAAATAAAATATTGACTACTACGAAACTGTAGGTTTAGAGACTTCTCAAACCTGTTAACTTGTGAATAACAAATGAACACAACCAAATGTTGGGCAGCTGTTCATAAGTCCCTGAGAGCATAAACTAAGTCACTTGGTTCTTTAAAGGGCCTCTTTAAAGCCTGGTTTTACTCAGTTCCAAATTTCTCAAATGAAATAATTGCATTAAATATAATACAAAACTATTATAAAGTTATTTTAAGGAACAACTCTTACGTATATGTTGTCACTTTTTCCAAACCAAGTCAAGCTCTATGCGATAAAAGCTCTGCTGAGAAAATAACTATACACTGCTCAATGTTTCGCTGTAGATGAATATTACTTCTGGTTTATTGAATGACTGGTTTATCCTATTCACTTCGCTACTACCAACTATATATACTGCGTAAGTTTTTGACAGCAAACTAAAACTATTTTGGTTATGTTTGTTCCATCGCTGTATAATAGTTCCACAGTCATATTTTTTGACTGATGTTTTACTGTTTCCGCAAACAAAATTCCAATGGTAACCCTTGTTTTTCCTTAGGGTAACACAAAATCAGAATTTGTAGATGATAATGCCTTTAAAAACTCTGCAGAGATATAAAAGTTATCTAATACTACGTACGCTATATAAGAAAAATAGAATATTTTGCTCCCGCACCTGTATATATAATCGAAGCAAACAACCGGTGTTACTCACTTTCTCTCAAAATTTAGAGTACAAAAAATATTTCGTTTAAATAGTACAAATGCTATTGGAAGATGACTTTATAAAAAGAAAAATTCTCATCAATAGCGAGGTTTTGATCGGAAGTATATAGCTAAACCTGCAAAAGCTTAAGCAACTTGCTATCTTTTTTTAACCTATTTGCAATGTGTTTTTCTTCTGGATTGAAAAGTTTCTTGTTCTTATTAACAACTGGAATCTATCTCTGAGTTGATTGGAAAACGAAGGAAAAAACATATGTCGAGAGAGAAAGCATAGGTCGTTTTGAACAATATAAATAATAAGCAGGTCTTTTAATCAACCCCATTATCAAATTTAATCCGAAGTAAGTCCACATCTCATCATATTTGTGTCTTTCCATAACATAAAAATAGACCATTGTTTATTACTAATGTTTTCATGGATATCAGGATGATTTATGAAAATATCTGAATAAATATCTGTGTGAATATGGTGCTGTCTGAAATTTCTTGCACAAATCCATCAAAATTATATTTCCTTAAAAAAAGAATGTATTTCTTGGGTCCCTAGATTTTTTTTTGGCGGATTGGAGTATGTTAAGTTAAAAATTAGGTTTTAGTTGTACATTATCAATATAAGTTCTATCGAGCGATTTTATTGGTTCGCACCTCTACTATTATTCTTTGCTCTGACAAATTCTTTATCTTCGTTCTGATATACATGATTATTTTTATGTCTTTGTTGCATATATACTAAGGCCTTGTGACTAGATTTAAAGACCATTTCAAAAGAATGGGCAAAGTTGTTATGATTTTGTTCTTTTTTAAATGATTCAATAGAAGGAATATCAGATTTGGTTGAAACACGGCAATTCACACTGGGTCGTTAAATGATGGCTCAAATTTAGAAGTAATGTCTACTGTTGTAAATTATAAAGCACAACCAAATACAGAATTAGGAGAATCTCTACCACCGCATACCTTTAAGTCTTTAGATAAGCCACCTTTTTTTTAAGCACCATGTTTTTTTTTTTATTGTATTCTATGACACATTAGTTGTAGGTGTAGCTTAAGAAAAAGCCAGCTACTGTCGCAAAACCATAGGCTAGTCAACAGTAGAGCAAACATTAAACAATTTGACTTAGTTGTTTTCGTTGTTGAGTAAAATTTTATACCACCGTAAGTTAGCAATCTACAATATGTAAGTTAACACTCCGATATATGTAAATTAGCACTATATAGTATATAGAACAAGTTTTAATGCCTTGCATGCTACTCACCACTTTAATTGCAAACATCTCCGAACGTTACCAAAGTTCCAACGTAATATAAGTAAAACTTTAAAGATTTAAGTATGCAAAATATTTGGCCTTACCAAGAAATTCTTTACGATTGCCAACATCCCTAAAATTAACCTTTTGAAACTTGAACACTTCAGGACCCGAGTTCGGAATAAGAGAATTTGTAGCAGAAAGTTGTGTAGGCTCAAATGCACCCCATCAAACACACCCCATCAAACACACCCTTCATACTCCTTAGAATTAATGCAAAATTAAACGAAAAAATTAAAAAATATATATTCGTGCAATTTAAATTCAGCTTAATTTTTTCAACTTAATTTTGAAACTTCCTGATTTTTGACCAATGCCTTTTTCCGGTAAAGCTTTAAAAAAGCAACCCAGTTCATTTATGATCTTGATGTTATTTTAACCCATAAACTGCAGTTGATTCTGGCAGATTTTTGATTGAAATGATTAAATGGTCATTGTTGGCATGACAACTACTTTACCTTTAATCCTAGTCTGACGTATTCATATGTTTGTTTAAACTTTTCCGGCTGATTCTTTTTTTCCTTCAATATTTGACCATTTAAATTAATCAGGTGTCATAGTCTGCGACCATTTAGATTAATCAGGTGTCATAGCCTGTGTCTGAAAAAAGCGCATATTTTCGAAAAGTTTTCGCGCTTCATAAGATATTAGAGACAAAAGCTTTCTCATTGTTAAAATATTCCGCAATCTTTCAACATCCCATTCTTATTTTCGTACTCGATATTCTTCATTTTTTATGTACTCGATAACTTTTATCTTTTTACGTACTCGATTAGTTTCGTGTTTTTCCGTACTCGATAACCATCATTTTCTTGTGTATCCTTATTATTTTTACAAACGATATTTACACGAGCAATTTTTTCTTTCCACTCTTTAATTCGACGGTTAAAAATTTGCGAAGAGGAAGAAGTTTTAATAAAATTTGGGAGTGTGTTCCTAATAAGACTGCCCTTAAACTGGATTGAGTTTGTTCCATAGGTTGTAGAAAGAGCGGGAGGAAGATTTAATTCAAAGGTACTTTTAAGGTATACGTTACAAATTTCATAGCGAAAATATCTTGAATAAGTTTCGGACTCATATGATTGATTGACTTATAAATTTCAGTCATCAACAACTGTAAATGTCTTTTGTGCACACTAAAACCTTTGTCAATAATTAACAATTCATGAAGAACTAAATTTTTACAATTTCATTTTTTCTTCTTTAAAAAAAAAAAAAAAAAAAAAAAAGAAAAAAACGAAACATTCCCAACCATAATTTCTTTCGTTGTATCCATACCATATCTGCATTCGATTTTTTTTTCAAATCTTTTTTATATTTGGTCAATCATCTTTGATTAGCTTTGAGTGATATCAGCATAAAATCATTTTTTTGAAATAAACATTGACAATATATATTGAATTGCTCTAACATGGTAAATAAATTGAAATTTTATTTTGGAAACGGAAATTTTGCGTTTTATTTGTTGAGACTAACTTCCAGAATGAACGGTAACAAAAACATCTGTTTTAAAAAATCAGTTGTATGGCACTTGAACCGGAAGTTTCAAAAAATTTTCAAAAAGAAGATTTTTAAAAACTTTAAAAGAAATTATATCAATTAATAAAGAAAATATAGAAATGTCTTAAGACATTTGAGAATTTTGCAATTCACCACTTGTTGAGTTTTTTGCTTAACTCTGGAAAAAATGACAAGATATATCATTGAAAAGCGGGTAGAATTATCTTATCTTATTATATATTATCTTATATATCAATTTATATACATTTTTTCTATGTTGTTACTTTTTTCGCTCAACTCTGCAGTACTAGATTCCAGCATCATCTCAATGGATTTGTTTGATAGGAGGATGACTTGGTCTTATGAGAAAAATCACCCCGGCTAATTGTTGATCTGGATCCGGATTAATTAAAGTAGAATTTCTATTGTTAAGTTCAGTTATAAATTTTTGAATTTAATATTTCGAATGTGTCTGCAAACTTTCTTATAACTGAAAAAATCAGCTCGTAATCATCAAATAATTTAGCTTTTTATTTATTTACTCAGGTTTTTTTTTTAAAACGGTGTTGAGGTAGCAGCACTTCAAATATTATTTTAACAAACGTTATTTGGCTATGACACTAGGAATGCAGGTTTGGGTGAATACCACTTTCAGGGGCTCAATTTAGTTGATTAACAAGATATAGATCTATAAGTTCTATATATCTACAGATTCGAGACAAAAATCATCACATTAAAGAATCTAGAAAGAGCTAAGTCGATTCTTCTGCGCTGCCAGAAAGCTAAACCATTAGGCAATATAATGGCGTTTATGAAATATTTATTTTTCCCGATATTTTTCTCTCTACATTCAATGATCCAAAACTTCTTTCGGTATAACAACTTACTTGTATACCACAGCATTGTACAGATCTGTGCGAAATATATCTAATCTAGATGTTCTGCATTTTGTACGCATGAATATTGTAAGAACTTATTTTACGGTAGCATCATGATTTTGTATAAAAATACACTGCTATAGTAAAGCAATATTTCTCCAGGAATTAATTTGCTTTTTAATCAAAATATAAGTAAAAGAGGACAGATATACTGACCAGTAAGCAATGAAAATAAAATAAATAATGTACCCAACAAGAAAAGAACAGAAAAGACGTTAACGATACTTCTTTAAATTTATTCAAAAAATTTTTATTTTATTTTTGTAGTTGGTATATTAAATGTTTGAACATAAAATACACTCACTGAGAGGCATTGAGAATAAAAACAGTGGAAGCAACTTCTAAACCAATGACAACAGTGAACTGCATATGGTTATCAATTAAGCACGACAAAATTTATTTAATAAATTTCAACCTTTTAGAGGCGGGGAATAATGTCAAAATTTAAGCTTAAATAATTAGATAACGGTAATTAGATAACGGTTCTACTAAGCAATTGCTCTAGAAAGCTTTCTCATATAATTAGAAAAAAAGCGTATGAAGCATTTTTATAAGCTCAACCTTATTAACAAGTTGATGCTTTTTACGCGAGTTAGTATGTGGTAATTTTGTCTGAAAAACAATTTTTTTAAACATGTTTGACTTCAAGCATCACACTAACGTCGTTTAAAATGTTTTAAGGTGGTTGAAGTTTTCATTTTATATACATTTAGGAGCTAAGACATATGCTTTGCAATCAGTTTGCTGTTGTAAAAGCAACAACAGCATTTACTAGAATATTAGGCAAAAAGCGTTCTTTGGAATTAGATATTGTCCACCACGTATTTATCATAGGTAGTTAACAACCATCTACATTGTGTCTCTCTGTGGAACATATCTAATATAGCTTTTAGCTGCTGCAATTGTTTTTTCATCAAATATTGTTAAGGCGAAAGCACAAAGATACATTTTGAATATTGCTACCAGGGTATAAAGCAGCGTAGGTTAGTTTTTGTACCTTTTTATATGACCATTTATCAAGCCATTAACTTTATCATAAACTTTATGGAAGTCTGCTGACCATGAAATGCAAAAATAAAATACAAAAACCCAGTTGTAAAACTTGTGTCTCTCTGGAACATAGCTTTTAGCTGAAATGGTTTTTTTCATCAAATACTGTTAAAGCCATAGGTGAATTTTGTTTATTGTTAATAGGGTTTAAATCCATGCTGGTTAGTTTTTATACCTTTTTATGACTAGCCTTTAGGTCATTATCTTCATTATAAATTTTATGGAAGTCTGATCAAGAAATGTAAAATACAAAAGAAAACAGACTATCTAAAATTTCAAGCATATATTTTACTAATAAACTAATTAAAACCTTTCAAAAACACTTGATTTCGAGCCTACGCTATTCCTATAAAAACCTTAAAATTTT
>JAUZNK010074049.1:0-13770 GCA_035046665.1 Euphysa ruthae | reverse complement strand
TAAATACATATATAAAATTTATATATTTGATCGTAATAGATATTTCCTATTTAAAGCCTTAGAAATAAATTTGATAAAATAAGAAATATCTATTCCTATCAAATATATAAAATTTATATATTTGATAGGAATAGATATTTCTTATTTAAAGCCTTAGAAATAATAAAATCATTAAATTTTACAAAAAGCATATTTAGGAAATTTGGTTAAAAAGGTATGTGCACCCAGATTAAAACTCTTCGTACAAAACTTCCAGAATATCCTTTATTTTACCTATAAAATGCCATTTTAAAACTTTTATTAGTGGTAATTTTTCTATCAAAGCCATAAGGTGATTAAAAATAATTTAGAATTAAGTATTCAAAACGAATCATAATTTCAAGCGCTATTAAAAAACAAAAAAAAAAAACTGATTTACCAGAATTTTTTTTAAAAACACTTTAGGGCCAAAGCTTCGAATTCAGGTTTTTTCTCAAATAATTAAAATTTTAGATTAAAATCAGACTAACTAATAGTTCTTTAGTAAACCCCAAAAAGAATTCTGGAAAATATCGTCAAATGTTTTAACCCCAAATCACATCAAAATAGCGTCCAATAATTTTTTTAGAATTAAATTTTACAGCTTTAAGTCAAATAGTCATTTATCTTTAACTAAATTGTTATAGCCATAAAGTCATTGGTACAAAGTCACTGGTACAAAGTCACTGGTACAAAGTCACTGGTACAAAGTCACTGGTACAAAGTCACTGGTACAAAACTTATTCCTCTTTTTGATAATTTGACAAAAACACAACTTTTAGATTAAAAAAATTATTGGACGCTATTTGGACGTGATTTGGGGTTAAAACATTTGACGATATTTTCCAGAAGTTTAAAAGCCATAAAATGATGTATATGTTTTACAATCCGATAAAAGTTTTAAACAGATGACTTTTGATGTCTCTAAAACATTTATATAAATAGGTTCAAATCAAGCTGTTTCTACCTGTTTTACAGGTCCAAATCAAGTTAATTCCCCGTTTCATAGGTCCAAATCAAGCTGTTTCCACCTGTTTTTAGGTCTAAATCAAGCTGTTTCCACCTGATTTTAGTGGCCCAAATCAAGCTGCTTCCACCTAGTTTATAGCTCCAAATCAGCCTGTTTCCACCTGTTTTATAGGAACAGATCACGTTATTTCCACCTTTTTTATAGGCCTAAAACAAGCTGTTTCCACCTGTTTTATAGGTTCAAATCAAGCCGTTTCCACTTGTTTCATAAGTCCAACTCAAGTTGCTTCTCATGTTTCATCGGTCCACATCAAGCTGTTTCCACCTATTTCATAGGTTCAAATCAAGCTGTTTCCACATGTTTCGTAAGTCCATCTCAAGTTGCTTCCCCCTGTTTTATTAGTCCAAATAAAACTGCTTACACCTATTATCCAATGAAAATACAAAAACCATCCAGAAAAACAATTTGAATTTTACAAAAAAAATATATGACTAACCGTAACACAGTGGTCATCATGAATCATTTGAACAAGAAGTGAATAAAATAGAAGTCCTTAACAGATAAAGAAAAACTTACTTCTAATTACTCTCTTTTGACTTTTAAACTGTATATTGTGTTGGTCAGACAAGTATGACCAAACTTTTGGAAAGACGAAATTCAAACCTTTATTTTTGAAATATTCCTAAAAAGACAAAAACAAGTGCGAGAAATTTAAATACAACACAAACAAATGAAAATTAAATATAATAGCAACTGTACAGGTTGTACTACATCAAAATAACACCAATATAACAGGCTATTAAAAAAAAATTGTACTTAATAAAATCAAAATGGTGGATGAAATGACATAATTTTAGTTTTTAGATAATACTTCTAGAATGTGAAGATATCAGAAGCTTTGCATGAAAGGAAAAGTTGCACACATGTATTTAGAAGCTTTTGTAAAAAATTTAGTTATCATAAATATCATAGTTCAGAAATAACAGCTTAAAACGTGAGTAAGTGAGTGAGTGAGTAATTAAGTAAATAAGTTAAGTAAGTAAGCCTTTATGTTTTTGATATTATTATATTAAATAAAGTCTGTAGTCTATATCTCTATGTAAAAAGACAATATAAAATAGCTTTTGGGCTTCTTTTGATTGGCCTTTTACCTAGCTTTCTATTGATACCAAAATATAGCATGTTTACGAAAATTGTTGCCGTAGCAACAGTCTATATGTATCGCTCCTAAGTGAACGATTTTAAGTGGCGCGGCATTAAAAGAGTTAAAGAACTTATTATAAGACTGAATCGAGCAAACTCTATATTTCAAAAGTATATCACCTTGTTAACAGAAACTCGCTTCGATCTCTATATTTCTCCTTATCTCCATCTCATATAAACTACTGCTGCTAAGTTTGGGTACAGAACAAAAATTACCATTGAAACAAAATACATTCAGTGCAACGTTTGGCTCTAAGAATAATAAATTTCCAACCTTTTCGCTCTAACGTATCTTCCTTATTCAAGAACCTTAATATTTCATTGTTTTCAAATCTCATATCTCATGTTTTTTTTTTTTTTTTTGACCTTTTCACAAATCAATTACCGTTGTCCATTTCTGACTTTGTCATACTCGTCATTTTCATACTCATTACACTCGAAATGTCAACAACGGTAAATTAGTATTAACTTTATTTAAAGGAGTAAAAAATGGTAAAAGTTCAATAAAATAGCAATTGACTACTGAGTGGAATAAATATATTTCTGAAATCAACAACATTTTATTTTATGTTAAAAAAATTCTATAATATAACTTCTCGAATTATCAATTCAATAGATTAATTCGCAGATTCTTATATTAGAAAACATTCGCTTAATAAAACCAATTTTATTACTTCTACACTGATATTCAAGTCTTGTTGGTAAAATTTTAAAATTAAAATTGGGTTTTCTTCTTTTTAAGATAATATCACTACAAGGATCATACAAGGAGTCACTCCCCCGGGTCAGCTGTTGCTATACGAGTGACTCCATCCTGTTTAAACATTTGTTATTTTAAAAAATCGGCTCTAATTTATAATATTTACTAACATCCATTTATGTTCATGGCTATGCTAAACCTTCAAACACCTCACTTAAATTTTGTGAAATAGACTAAATTTCCAGTTTTCGCTTTAAAACACTTTTCGTATTAAAACTATAGAAGAATTATTGTCAGGGGTATGATGATAAAGCAAATTTCAAAGTGGGTTGGCAAATTAAGGGCAATTTGAGAAATTCATTAACTAAATATAAATCTTAATCAATGAGCCTTAAGGTAAAAATCGAAATACCGAGAAAATTAAAATTATTTTGGAGAGAAATGAAGGAAAGGAGGGAAATTGAACTTGATATGAGCTGAGAGGTTTTGGTGAAGTTTGTTTGAAAATTTATTTTTAGGTGCAGCTGAAGGAGTCCTCCTAACCATGGAAATTTATAAGGAAATGGAAATAAATGCAATGATAACATAGACTTAATAGATATTTTGCACTCTAAGCAGATTTTGAAGTTTAATTTATTAATTTAAAAAGGTACCTTTCTGCTAAAAAAGTCATGTCATGTGTATTCAGTCACTTCTTTGATAAGTTACGTCTTGTTCGTGCTATGAACAATAAACAAATATATTTTCACAAAAGTTCAGCCTGAAGTTTAAAAAAATAGGATCAAAATATGGCTACAGAAAGAAGCCAGCAACCTATACATATAAAAATTTTCCTATTGTTTGATATAATTTTTATAAATAGAAACTAATAATGACCGCTTGGAAAGCCTAAAAACTCAACAATATGGTTAAGATCTTTCTTTAGGAAACAGTGAGTGAGAATTTTTTTCTGTTCAAAAGAGTTGATGAGTTGATAAATGAGTCGAAAAAGAGTTTAGTGAATATTTACATTTCAAACTGTTGGATTCCAAGCAGCTGCATTAATCTGTTCAAAGCATTTTTTTTTCTTTTAGGCAGAATAACTTTTTGAATCCATTGTTGTTTATTTAGCAAATACAACCGTATATTTATATTAGAGGTCATGCATTTCCTTTCATCAAACATTAATCTTTAGCCGCATTCATGAAAAATGAGTCAAAAAATGGCCAGAAAATTTAAGATTTCCGTTTTTAGCAAAATTTTTACCAGGACAACAGATCAACAGCATGCCAAAACCCAGTTGGATGTTTTATAAATGACATTAAATCTCTATAGAGTAATAAATAAACCTGGCTCAAGTTTAGCTATGCTCAACTTAATTTAAAAAAGACACTGCTGCCCAAAATACAGAGATATTACAGAGACCAAAACAATACTAAGTTTTTCACAAATTCATATTTCTGAACAAAAACTTTTTTAACAATTATAATTATAAATTTGTTTTCGATATTTTTTGATAGTCAATTCCAAAATTCATTTTTGCTTTTAGTGCAAATTAAAAAGGTTTGTACTTTCCATTTCTTTGACAACTCTTCTAAATTCTCCCCCTTCCAAAATTACAAAACAAAAGCGCTAGAATGTTTCTGTTCTTTCAGAATACAATTTTGTAACTCGTAAATAATTTTTATGATTTTATGCAAGATTGTTAAGATAAATTTATCATAACAACCTTGTAAATTTTTTACATTTGCCTTAATATACTAACATATATTATATTTGAGTTTATCCTAGCAAGTTTATGATAACTTTTACTTTCAGTAGATAGCATGACAGTGAAGAAATGTATTTTTTTAAATGAATATAGCGAGTTATGAAAATTTGCATGCGAGTTGAATGTATAAAAGAACGCACCTTCTTTTGATATGCTTTAGTCAATCTATTAAACCTACTTATTATAATTTTCTAAAAAACTTTGATAAATGGGATTTTAGAGTTTTAATATTTTTCTCGTTCATAAGTATGAATTACATAAGTATGAATTCCCAAACATTTTGTATAAATTTATTCATTGCACTTGGTAAGGTTTTTGCAAAATTTTTTTCTTCTGGTAAATCTGTTATCAAATCTTCTTATAATGAAAACAAACTCATTTATAAAACACTTTAACAAATAAAAACTTTATTATTTTTCTTCTTGGTTGATTCTTGTATAAACTATTTATTGTCACTACTGTATAACTTTTTGTATGTAATTTCGGAAAAGAATTGAACCCACTTTGCCAAA
Source organism: Euphysa ruthae (assembly GCA_035046665.1). NCBI lineage: Eukaryota > Metazoa > Cnidaria > Hydrozoa > Anthoathecata > Corymorphidae > Euphysa > Euphysa ruthae. Next base: position 8,617 of record JAUZNK010074049.1, on the reverse strand, counting down.
GTGATCATCAAATTTTGTCTGCTAACTTTTTTGATGTAGACTGTGCTAGATGTCACATCTGGATGTGTTCTGCTACACACAAAATTTTTTAGAAGAAAAGCCTTTACATATATTGTTTTGGTATCAGTGGTAGGTCAGAGTAACTTTTAACTAACATCATTCCCTTTTCAGCTTTATCTCCTGCATAAATGTGAAGTCAACAAATCAGCTTTTCAAATTTTATACAATTTTAACTTTTTGACATAGGTATTGTTGATGAGTATCTTGCTTATGGTTTTGTTTTTGGTTTTGTTTAATGAGAACAGATTTGTTAAGAGAAAATTTTGTAAGCATGGCAAACTGTAGCACTAATAACACTAAGTTTAGAAGGTTCTGGTGCAAACACTTCTAAATTGTATAAAGATCAGTATATCTTGTTACTGCAGAAGGCCAAATCGGAATCAATTTTCTACCTAAAATTCCCAAAATAAGTTAACCTTGCAAAATGCAATATAGATTTCAACAAGATATTATTCACCACAAAAATGAAATCAAAATCAAGCATATAACATAGCAGAACTTCTTTAAAGCTCCTCAGTTAGGCATCTAGATTGAGTTGTGTATATAATCTATTAATGAAAATTTAAACTTAAATGATTCAAGTCACATTTTACTTGTCTCCTTGTTGTGCTAACAATCTGAATATGCTATGATTTAAACCATTTCTGATTTTTTTGCAGATTTATTTTGCAAGGACCAAGAAAATCTTAGATTAACCCCTTGTGACAAAGATTTATAACACTTCCTATCACAACCGACTTAATAGTTCAAAATGTTAAAACTGAAGCGTAACAGAAATCAGAATTTCCCAAAGCCCGATTTAAGAATAATATAATTAAATAATATATAATATAAATAAAAACAAAAAAAAAAATAATATAAATATAAATAAGAACAAAACTTGACTTACTTAATAACACTTGCTTGTATATAAAATATAGAATAACCATGACCGTTTTTTTAAAGATATACCAAATGTAAAATTAGCTAACAGTCAAATTAGGGTATTCAAAATTTATTCCTATGGAGATATAGAATCAACTTACTACCAGATCTTGTGTACTTTTAGGATCAAGTAGAAGAAGTTGGTCTTTCATCATCTGGAATTGAAGCATTGCTAAAAGAAAAATGCTTTTCACAATCCAACTATGACATACTAAATCTTTGAGCAGTCGTGTTCAGTTAAAAATATTTTATAGTTATATATTTATGTAATCAGACGTTATAAAGACACAGTAAAGAATAAAAATTGTTACAGACTTACCAATAACCAGATGAAAAATTTAAAGGATCTTCAAAATTTTTATCTCATAAAAATTAATAGATTTTGTTATAAATCTAAATTGTTAAAATTTTAAAGCATCTAGCACCTGAATAAATTATTTTTGTGGAGAGATTTCCTAAGATAAATCTCAATCTCAAACTTAAAGAATTTACTAAAAATATTGAACTTGCCCAAATAGTAAAAACTAATGCAAAATCTTGTCTTTTATAGCTACTTAGCTCTTACAAAATTTATAGTTAGTTGCGACATTGATAAAGGAAAATAACTTTCGATGGACACAAAAAAGCACAAAATTTTTCTAAAAAATTGCTATGAACTTATAAATTAATGTTAATATTAAATTAATATAACTAATAAATTAATAATATTTTTGAAGACCACATTGAATTTTGCCAACAAAAAAAAGCTGTCGCTAAGGAGAAAGAATTTTTGCCAAAAAACCCTATGCTATACCATAGGTGAATCAATCGAGGAAACAAGATAATTATCTGGTGGTGTTTACCTATACTTAAAAATTAAAGTATGAAAATATTTTTCATTATTTTCCATACATTCTAATTTAGTTATTCTCACTATATTATACCCAGACACTTCACTATTTTATTCTAGGATATTTTAGAACTGTAACACAAATAGGGTTAGCCACATTTTGTACACAGTTTATCATTTCTCTACCCCAACCTTTCTCTAGCAAAACAAGTGAATTTGACAAACTTCCAAAGCTCCTTTTTTAATTTTATAAAAATATTTTGTGCAGGAAGAATTTTATTTTCCGTCTTAACTTGTATACTTTTTGTCAAAAGAATTATATGTACCTGAAGGATGAAAGATGCTTTAGAATAAATATGATAAAGGTGTATCAATAAAAACTTAAAAAAAAACCACTCATTCCCAATTTCACACACCACATCGTCTCCTGCACCCTTGGATACTTTTGACAATGTTGGGTTTAGTATAAAATAAGTCATACCTTTAGGCTTGAAAGAATTTAGTAATTCAAGTTTCAGCGTATCAGACAAGTCTTCAATGTTACTCTAAACATAAACATAGGAGAATAAGTCTATTTTGACAAACTAGTTAAAAATTTCAGGCATTAAATAATATCAAAAAGCTATTTTTTTCAACAAAATCGGTTTGATACTTATATATGAAAATATTTTAGATATCTTTTTAAAAAACTTCTTTCTATGCTAATTTTTTCTTTCAAAACTTATATTTTCTCCCCATATCTATTTATTCTTTACATATTTATTATAATAAAAATTTAAAAATAAACTCATTAAGAAACTAGTATAATGAATACAAAAGGTTCAACCTGATATAAAATCTATTCCAAGAGCCTTGTTGCCTGAGTTTCAATTTCAGTATGAAGGACAAAATAAACTTTTTTAGTCCATCTATTTAATTTTTGATTTTTGATACATTAAGTTGTATAAAATGGATATAACTAATAAGATATAGTGCATAAATAAATCGTAAGTAACAGAAATTTTAGTTAAGTTTTGAACAGTTGAAGATTTGCAAATTGCTGAAATATAAAAAGTTTTCAAAAAATTAGGGACAAAAATTTTTTGATCATTTTTTTGGTCAAAAAATAAAAGGGCAAAGGTAAAATTTGAGATATTTCTTAAATTAAAAAATTAAAAAAAAAAAAAAAATTTATTCAATATATATAAAAAAACATACATCGTAAGCATCTTTGCATCTAAGTTCCAGCTCAGCACACAAAGAAAACATCTCAAGAAGGACTTCCCTTTCACTATAAAAATTCTTCCAAAGAGCTGTACTCAAGAATGATTCAACTAAATAATTAAGCTAAAAATACAGATTATCTAAAAAAATTAACTTCCTGTAAAGCTATCCACAAAAAGCAACTAATGGATTTCAGAAAATAAAAAGAAAAACCATACACAATCTATGATTCTAAAGCCTAACAACATTTTTTCCAGAATAAATGTTGTTAGGTCAAATTATTTCTGAAAATTAACAAAATTATCAGGAGAAAAATTAAAAAAAAGTCAGTTTTTAAAGGCAAAAAATAGCAACAATGAAGTCAACCATATAAACAACAAATAGCTGATATCCATTTTGAGTTCTAAACACTGATCCTGAAAGTTTAAAATTAATGTGAATGTTCAGAAATCAAGAAACATTCATAAAAAGTTCCATTTATTTGCTAAGGCAAACAAATTAAACTTACCTAGAATAAAAAAAGATTATTTCCAGTTTGCAAATTTAACGACAGAGGACCAGGTTATACTATGCCAATTTTTTAATGAAAGGGTTTTGGAATAAACGTATGTTTATAAAATGTATTTTTTAGTAGTTTACCTTTATAGCTTGGATCATAGGAATGTATTTCTCTCAAAGGAAAATCTTTCCAATTTGTCATTTTTATCTATATTCTTCTGAAAGAAAAGTCATCTGACCATTTTATAATAGTTTTATGAACAATTAAGCAAAAAATTTAAATGATTATAAATTTTGTACATTAAAATATATATATATCAAAACACTAAAAAACTAAATTAGTTATGGAATATGTTGAAAAAAAAATTTATTTTAAAATATAATGCTTTATATTATTATAAGGTATTAAAAAAACTAAAACCCTTGACACACTGATAGTTTCTCATAACAGATTGAGCACTTTTTAAATTTTCTACTTCAAATTTTTGTAACTAGAGACTACTTTAATATCAATTATTGAATAAACTTCTTTGCAGTTCCAACAAAAAAAATAACAGAATCAAAAAATTGTTGCATGCAGTCTAACTTTTACTTTGTTTTGGTGTAAATTATGATTTTATCCTTTGTAGTTTTCAAAAGACAGTAGAACATCCTGGGGATGGTCCTGGGTACACTTAGAAAATTTCCAGTGAGCAATATGTAATGTTTTATTTATATCTGCTATTTTTTCAAGACAAATGTATTTTAGTCAGGTGTTTTTTTTTCTCTATCATTGCCTCAACTAAGTTATGATTTTTTACCAAAATTCAAAATTACCATAAAAATATGTCGAATAATTTATCTATCCTGTTAAGATTTAAATTCTCCTGGGACATTGTCTTTCTTATACATACCAAATATTGTTTATCTTTTCTTTTAAAATATTTTTTTACATTTCTTTATTTGTACAAAAAATGTGTACCATTCCTCAAAATATCTATTAGTAGCTTTGTGACTGAAATTAGTAAAAAAAAACTTTATCTAAGCCCCACGGGTGCCGGATAAGAATGAAACAGAACAATTTTACAACAACATTAGAGACTTTCAACCTATTTCTTCTCCACTGGGAAGTACCTCTTTAAAACAAACTTGGTTATAAAAATTTCTATAGCAATTTTTAATCACTTTGAAAATGAAACGCTTTAAATTATCAATTGAATTACGAAAAGATAGCATAAAATTTTGTAAAAAGGAAATTTAAATGATCTTAAAACCAAGGATCTAGCTTTTAACGTATATCCAGTGTAAATTCTTACAATCAAAATATGAAGTGAAAAAACATACTCCTAACAGAGGTAAAAAAATTGAAGGGAAATCACATTAACTAAATAACTGACAGTAAATCAGGTTTCATGAAAATATAATTATACTATTATTTTAATGTGACATAATACAGCAATCTATATAAAGTAAAAAAGTTGACACCCAATACCAGAGAATTTAAAGTAAAAAAGAAATAAAATTTAGTTTAAAATAAAGAGTAAACAGGAAATTTATTCAAAATATAACGGAATGAATGCAAGATCAAGACCAAAGAAGAAGAAAATATCTTAAAAAAAATCATTGATCAGCGATTGGATGGTAAAGGAAGAATTATAAATATTTGAAGAATGATTTTAGCTAATAGTAAATGTTTAATTGGATTACAAAAGTTCTGAAAAGTAATATTCTGTGTTCAGAATAAAAAGTGTTGGCATGGTAATATTAGTAAACATGGTTTTACTTGTAAACCAACAAGGCAGATTATCAACGGCAATAACTTAAATTACTCTTAGAAGACTAATTAAGTAATTTGGATGTTAAAAACAAATAACTTTAAAAAAGATTGGTAAGTAGATAAATTCCGACATGATGGTTCACAAATAAAACTAATTGCATGCCAACAATTTTAACTCAGAACAGAGAATGAGCCAAATAATAATTCCTATGGTTACTAAAACATTTTGGCTTAGAAATACGGTGATTGGGCACTGTAAAAAACTACAAATTTCTAATAAGCGACCATATAGAAGAAATGTGAAAAGCATATCACACTTATCGTGAAAAATTGACAATTACAAAGATATTCGAAAAATGGCTACAATCTTTAACCACTGTGAAATATTTTTCAAGGAACTTAAGAATTAACTTTAAAACTCATTTGGAAAAAATTTTTAAATACAGATAATTCTATGTAGGTTTTAAATAAACAGAATTTACAAAATATCTATTATCTATCACAGACCTGTCGACCTGTTTTAAGTGAAAAAAAATTTAAATTTGCTCTCTCTTTTTTTTAAGTAGAAAAATATCTTTTTAGTGAAAATATCTCTAAATATAAATATAAATATATATGTATAAATAAAACATACGACATGAAATATACTAAAATATTTGTGCGTTTTTTTTTTATTATTATTATTTGATACAGAAAAAAAAATCTAATCACGGTTTGTGAAAAGAGTATTATTGTATGAGAATATTGTAGTAAAAAAGTTCTAAATCACATTCTACATATAGAGATGTCGAGATGTCCATGTCGAGATGTCCACATATGCTTACAAGCCTTGCATGCAGAGCTTTTTCACAACATTTTTAAAAAAGTGCAGTTTTTTTTTGCAAAGATTTATTATTAAAAAAAAAAAAAAAATCGAATTTCTGTCAAAATAATTTTCATTGGAAGAATAGGAATCCCCGCTCTAGCTTTTGGAAGCACCCAAGATAGTTAATTACTAAACTAACCAGAATGCTTTACCGATGTAAAAATGTGTTTATTCAAATACCTAATCGCCAATGAACTGTTTTCATGCATTATCAATGAAAAATGAAATGTAATTTTAAAACTAGTAATGTAATATATATGTATATATATATATTAGTAAACACGACTGCTCTAAATACTAACTTTATTCTTTTTCAGGAATTTTCACTTGGATTTTTGATACCAGCATCGCCAGCTTACATTACTTATAACTGTATTACATTATTTATAATTAATATGGACCAACAAAAGTGATATGGTCCATTTTAAAAAACGCAGTTCTGGAAACCATACTTCTCATACTTGCCCAGCCAAAAAGAAACCATCCAAATTGAAGAAGAAGAAAAAAGAAAAAAAAAAAAAGCTAATATAGTGACGCTACAGTTTTATAAGTAATTTAAGCTGACAATGCTGGTTATCAAAAATTCAAGCGAAAATTCCTAAAGAATAAAATTAGTATTGAGAGCACACATATTTACTGTTTCCTAAATAATTTAATACTCTCATGCACAATGTCTTTATTTAAAACATATAAATAATATAGGAGTTCAAATAAAATTTACGTAAATAAAATTTGAAAGCATAAAATTATAAATGAGTTCTAATGTAGCATCCAAAGGATAACATTATCACATCATAAAATTAAGATTTAACAGTGTTAAAATTATTAAATCAACCATAAACTTATACCTTGTGGATAAAAGTAAAATTTTGATATAATGATACAAGCTTATTTGTAAATAATATGAACTCAAAATTCATAATCAAAGAAGAATAAAAGTCTTGACTAAAATTTTTTTTCGAAAAGTCAGATTAACTGTCAAACAAATCTTTAAAAATGTAAAATAGTATTATGATTGCAGACATTTGAACAAAGTATTCACAATTTCTGTAAATTCAATTAAATTAAAAAAAAAAAAAAAAAAAGCAAGAATTTTCTAGATCTAATTATATGGACTGTTTTTATTATTCAATGTTTAGTTTACACTATAATTATAAATTTATAAATTTTAGCTAGTTTTCAAAAGAACCAGCATTCTAAACTAGATTTAAAATATAACAGATTTTTTAAGTCAATCATATACATATTTTTGCATTACATGCTCCATATTTATCTAATTTTTCGTGAAGAAACAATGTATCTCTGAGGTACAGTAAGAGGAGGCGAATAGCCGTCAGCATATGAGGTATCCTCAAAAAGCACTTTATAATCCATTTCTTTAGTTTTTGGAACACTGTGTACTATAGCTTTATAAAAACAAGTAGTTTGTGGGTAAAGAGCAAGCACTGTTTGCTTTAATTGAAATAATGCATTGTTGCAGAGCTGAGGATCAACTTTAAACAACGGCAACGGTATAATTCTACGTCGACTTAATTGATGTTGTTCTTTTTCATTCTTCCCTTCTTCTTCTGAATAGTCTATATCTTCAACATCATATTTTCCTGTATTTGCATTATAACTTAAAATTTCTGCTAATATGTATTGTTCTTCTCCATTATGGTATTTAACACGAGCTGCTACATGATCCCCTTGTTTGCATATATAAATAGGATCTGATGGTATCGCGCCACATAGAGGGGGCGGACCCTCCCCATTTACACTTGTCCATAAAGGTAGTTCAATAGCATTTTGCTGTAACAAAGACATTAATACACCTCTTCGCATTCCCTTCCTGGGTTCTTCTTGATAATTCTGTGAGTTGAAATTAGACTTTGACTTGTTTGTGACTTCAAAACGCTTCACTTCATTGATCTTCTCCATAGCTTTTTGTATTATTTCAGATTCAGCTTTGGCATCAGCTATGGCTGTTCGATATAATGCTTTAAGTTTTCCCTTAAAGTATGCAGACACACGGGTCTCATGACGCATTTTTTCATGTGTTTTGTTAATATTTATAAGATTTTCAGAGTTCCTGGTACGCTCTTCTTGTACTTGCAATATCATTTGTTTAAGCTCTTTTAAAGATGACTTCATACTTGGTGAGGTTTGATTACCACTACTCATTTTTAAAATAAATTAACTTACCTAAATCAAAAGAGAAAATATCTAATTTCACTAATCTATAACTGTAAAAAATTGCAATTTTTTGGTAACCCCTAGGCATCAAACTCAGCCCTACGTATTTCATCATTTCATTCATGTCAAGTCAGATGGTTCATCTATCCTGTTAACATTCAAATTCTCCTGTGGCATTGTCTTTCTTATACATACTAACTATTTTTTTATTATCATTTCTTTGAATGAAAATACATTAACAGTCACAGATTTTTGACAATGCTTTTATTAGTTTAAATTTCCAATAATTTTTGATCAAAAAATTTTT
>JAUZNK010074039.1:0-13770 GCA_035046665.1 Euphysa ruthae | reverse complement strand
ATAATTGTGGAGATAATAAAAAGTCAAATTTATTAAGAGATTATCACCCACGGGTCTGTCATATTTAGAGTTTCCCATTTGATATATATATATATATATATATATCAAATATATATATATAAATATCAAATATATATAAAAATCAAATATATATATATATATTACATCAAAATGACGTGATCAAACATCTGCAATACTCTCACTAAGTTATGAAATTCTACCTATGATTTCGTACAAGAAATATTTGTTTCATCTGGGTATTTCAATTTTACCAACACTATTTTTTCAATTTTATCAATTTATCAATTAAAGGTTAAAAATCTTACCTTAAGTAAAGTAATTTTCTTAGCCAAATAAATTTGAGAATTAAGTCCGTTCGAAATTTTCGCGTTTTGAAATCCACTTTAACGGCAATAAAAGAAAACCTTTTCCGTTTTCTTCTATCAGTCCATTGTTATTGACTATGGTTATGATGCCTCAATAATTTGGTCATTTGGAATTTTTGAATATGTTGCTAGAAACTGATGCTACATGGTAGGTATATTAAAATACCATTCAATACATTGTCTGGAAAGGAAGCAGAAATGTTTGCATTGCAATATCCTATCAGAATTTCTGTCTGTTATTAAAACACAACAAATTAAGCTATCAAAACACCATATTGCTGATATGTATATACATGCCAGCTCATTATTAATTTCTGGCACTTCTAGTATTACTTCCAAAATATTTCCAGCAATTAATTTCTACAAAAAACTCTTTTCAAGTTGTATAAAAGCAAGGAAATTGATGAATTTCTAAGAAAAAACATTAGTTCAGTTAAAATAATTGTGTGTCCAAGCCAAATTAGTTTTTATTAAAGTTGTATAGGCAATACTGATAAAATAGGTCTTAAAAACCTCTACTGTTATTAATAATCTAGAGAACTGATCTGTCTTTAAAGGCTTTCCAAGGTATTGCAACATGTTTGACTCTATTTAAAGATTTACTAAAATAATGAAGAATGCTTCTCATGTTATCAAAAAAACAAACGGCTCTTGTGTTACAAACGTTTGAAGTTTTGAGGTATAGTTTAAAACTGCCCTAGTGATGACATCACAATTACCTATGGCATATATAGGACATCATGTTTTCATTTATATCTTCAAAAGCAATAGCAGTTTTAAACAGTCTTTTGTAAGGGGACAGATGTTTATGCCTGATAATACTGCACAAAAACTGTAGGTTTACATTCTATTTTTAACCGATGACTAGTTCCAGGCCCTTTTATGCTTTTGAACAATATGGAATATCTTTATTTATGCTTGTCAGTTTTCAAAGAAAATTCACTTGCAAATGTGTCATGTTAAAACGGCTCTCTTCAAATAAATATTTATGGTGATTCGAGAATCCAATCCTTATTTATTACCAATAAACCAAAAACATAAAAAAGCTAACAATAAAACTACAATTTTTGTTCAGAATCATGAAAAACATAAACATTTATTATCATATCAAACATGGTATAAAAATTGTAAATACTTATGAAGATGAGAAAAATGTCATGTCTAAAATGTTCCATACGTAAATGTGATGTCATCATTAGTCCTGGATCTCACCATAACCCAAAACTTCAAACACTCATATCTCGACAACCGCTTGAGCTTTTACAAATAAATAAAAAATAAAATAAAAAGCGTTATTTTAAAAACTTAAATGAGACCACTATGCTAATGTACCTTAGATTCCCTATCACTATTTTGTAATATTAATATTGTAATATTAATATTGTAATATTAATATTGTAATGTTAATATTGTAATGTTAATATTGTAATGTTATTTTTAATCTAAGAAACGTTATATTATTTTTAGAAATTCAAAATTGGCTGTTTGCAATTTACGTAAATATCGTATTAAATAAATTACTTAAAACAACTGGCGTGATGCTTAAATCAACAAAAACTTTGCAATATACCCTATATAATGAATATGACAAGTGTGACAGCTTTCTAAGTGAAAATATTTGACCATATAAATGATGAAATTGTATATATACGACACAGTAAGATAACAAAGATGTGAGTTTCATCATTTATTCAACTTTCTAAGCCATTTAACATATCAGAACTGAGAGAACTTTTTTCAGGTTAATAGTTTAAAAGAAAACATTCTATTTTGGTACTGCGTTCTATTAATTTAAAATACGAATTATTAAGCAATTTTTTCTGCTATAAACACGAAAAATTTAAATTTTATATCCTTATATCTATATTTTTATAGTACTTATTTTCTTATTTTTGATATAGGATTTGAAAAACTTCGTCCATCAAAACAGAAATAGTTGCAAAACTTATTGAATTTGTTCATGATATTAACCTACTAAGTCCTGTTCCTGACTCAAGCCCCATATACTTAACCGACAGTGATACACCACCGCAAATGGAAGTTCTACGTTCTTGTCGGTTACAAAGGTTTACTAATACTCCAATCTGGTATCGTCACTCAATAGATTCCCCAAGTTTATCTCTAATAAAAGGTGTCCTGGTCAACAAAGAGTTTTCATCAAATAAATATGAATGACTAGGGGATGATGAAGTTGAAAGGTTTCTCAATGGGAAAACTGTTGACATAAATACAGAAGAACCAACTAAATAGATACCAATTCCTAGTCTCTTCAATATTGTTAGAAGCACATCATTTGATTACAACAGTAAATCTAAAATAACAAAAACTGTCATAGTATGGAAAGGAAATTTCTGCCCTGTTATTCTGAAACAGAAGTTCGATTTAGAATCTCATCACCTTAAACCTCGTTTTGCTGGAGAACCTGGTGTCGACAATGGTGGTTTGTCACGAGAATTTTTAACTCTGTGCATGTTAAATCAAGTAGATTTTTTTTGGTGCAGATCAGAACGTTCTTTTTACTGTAAAACCAGAATGCGTATTAGAGCAAAAACAGTACTGCCTCAGTCAACTAACTAGAATTTCTATTATTATAATTAAGGAAAGGGATACCCAATGCCTCCATTCTCGCATTGTACAGGCTTTATAAAGAATTGATCAACCAGCTGTTTTAGAAAGCGATGGATACGCCAAACAAAAATTGATGGAGATCTAGGAAAGTAATTTCAATTGTTTGTACGATTTAAATAAATCACCTCTTGTGAAATCTAACGATGAGTTGAAATATCTTTTCATTATATTTATTAATAGATAATAATTCATAATAATATCGTTTCACATCTCACATTACTACTAATACTTAGAAAATCACAAATTTTTATTCAGCTTTGTGTTGAAATGCCTTAAGTGAGATGGAAAAAGTGACAAATACTACAATAAACAAATTAATTGGATAGATCAACTTTTCTTACATTGGTGTTATAATAGAATGATAACGACTTGATTGACAGGATAAGGAGCAGTATTTGAACCACAAACTTTTTAGAAATGAAAATTAATTAACAACATTTTCTTACGATTAATGCACTCATAATATACAACTTTGTTTTAGCTACACTTTTAACAATACATTGATTCTGATCACACATACTTTTCATGTAAAAGACCGGGTATGCTTAAAAATATCACTCGTTGTTATTTTAAAATTATAACAACAAAAATCTATAAAATAAATGAAGATATAAAATTATTTACGCTTCCATTGTTTGCTAGACTTCTAAAATCAAAGTTTATTTGATTCGCATCAAACATATCTTGAAGAATGTCTAAGCTGTTTGAAATATTCTCCACATCTTGAGTTAGGTCCTGCCTATAAAGTAGAATAGAACAGCACATTTCATAATATATTCTAAGAAGTCAAAAAAATTCATTAAATTTGTTAGAAAGAACAGAATAAATTTCTTTGTTTTACACTGAATATTCATTGAGAAAATCACTGTTGCTTTAAAAACAATGTTTCTGTGCTTTTATTACCAAGTTACAGATAACAACTTATGATTCACTAATATGTGCAGGAGTGTAATGGTAGTTCATAGAAAAAAAAATCTATTCTTAGGTAAAAAGCAGTAATCAGAACATGTCAGCAAAAGCATTGCAAAAATACTCATAAGATAACATACCGTCAAATGCCAAAATTTCTCTTTTAATTGTACCACAGCATCCCAGGGTTCTCTGTGAGTAATCACTGCAATAATTAGTTTGGGTGTCAGGGGTGCAGGTTAAAAATTTGCGAAGAGGTAAAAATTCTTAAAAATAGATGTACCCAAAGTGAAAGAGATTCACCACAAAATTGAAATACCCCCAAAGGTTATTGCCAAATCCTCAAAAATTTACTTATAATACGTAAAAAAATCAAAATCAAGCTGAAAAATGGCTAGGCTAGAGAGAAAAAAAAGCAAAAATATTCAGTATCAAAAAACAAACTAAAAAAAAAAAAAAAAAAAAAAAAAAAAAAAAAAAAAAAAAAAAAAAAAAAAAAAAAAAAAAAAAAAAAGCAATACGATTTAAAAAATGCATATAGTACTAACAAAATAAAAAAAAAACGTTTTTTAAAAATCAATACCTATCAGCTAAACTTGGCAGCCTTTGAACAAGAGCTGCAGGATGGCACTCATAGGAAGGTTCGTTAGCAAGGTCAATAATAGGAGTCGCTAGCGTCGAGGATGGTTGGGTGACATTTATTGAAGATCTGTCGTCCACTAATATATCATCAGGGTTTATCCTTGTTAAATATGACAAATCTACTGAATCATCATCAGCTGCTGTCACTGACTCAATATCAATAGTTGGCGAATTATTTAAAGACTTGTTTGGAACTGTATTTTCAGGGAAAATTTCTAAAGTAGCAGGTCGTAGAGTTTGTGGTTTTTTGGTTTTTCTAGTTCTTGTTTTTGGCGGGTTCGGGATTATCTTAATAGTTTTATTTGGAATATTAGATTGGGAAGATAACGATGTAGGATTAGAAATAGGTATTTTTTTCGTTGAATTGTTCACATACGGCTTGTCCAAGGGCATAAACTCTGGTGAGAGTGAAAGTGGAGCTTCTTCAATCACACTCGTAGTAGCATTCCCTAAACATTTATGCAAATATAAACCAGATATTGAATAAATTTCTCCGAAAATGAATTGGTCCTGCTACTACAGGAAGTCCTTTGATAAAATGTGGTGAGTCAATATTGAAGTATTCTATTTGGTTGTTTTTAAATTTAGTGTTCAAAAATTCCGACTAGTGTAACTTTGTTAATATTTAAAAAGAAGCAACTTTTTATTAAGCTTAATTTTTCTTCAAACTCATGGTGTTTAGAAGGATCTGGACACTAATCAGATTTTGACTCGATGCTATCTTCGCATTGTAAATTTTAATCAGCTTTAAAAACAAACACAAGCTTCTCAAAAATATAACATTTAAATTGAAAATTTTCAAATTCGTTAGGGTGGATAAGAATCCTAATTTCAAAATTTAGATTTTAGCGTTTTCTAAGGTTACTGATGATAATTTAATTACTTTCAGAGATAATTTTATTGAACAATTACACGGTTCCGTTTTTGTAGGAGAGGTTGATAGAAGTTTTTTGGGTTCACGTTTCTTATATTCATGTGTTCATCTACTATTTTAAAAATAAATTTCTTTCCTTTATTTATTTCGTCCTCGTATGAATTTTTGTAGCTAAAAATGTTATCTAATCTTTTGTGTTCTTCTCTTCATGTTTTGTAATCACTTTTGCATTTTTTTTCTTGCAGCTCATATCTCATTATATTATTTTCAGAACGGCCATCTAAATTTTTTCTCAGAACAGTCAATTTCATTAATTCGAATTTGCCACTCGTTAACCCTATTCTCAAGTATTGTACATTCATTGAGTACATTTTACCCAATCTCTTCTTATATTTCCGTCAATTTCTAGTGTAGTATGTTTTAAATGAGGGAAGAATTTTGGTGGCATAAAAACGGGGTTTCATTTGCAATGAATAGGAATTTGTAACAATTCGATCATGTATCAATTTTTTTTTTTTATTTTTGTTTTTTGCTTCGTTTCTTTAAATTTTCATTGCGAATTTTCAATGCGGATTCAAAACAGTTGTCAGTTTTTATATTTGGTTTTCGTTTGTTTTTTTTATAATAATATTACTATTATAATTATTATTACTATTATAATAAATCTAGCTATACCAAAAATAATATTAATAAAATAATATCAATAAAAAAAAAGCGGCAATGGTTTTACAAAAAAAAAAAAAAAAAAAAAAAACGGAAATCAACAAGACAAGATAAGTAAATTTAAAAAGAGTCAACTTTCTAGTTGTCGCATTTAGCTCAACAGAAAACTTTTTTCTGACCATATTAAAAGATAAACAATAATTTGTTTATTAACACTCATTCTAATTATCAGACTGACTGAAGATTTAAAAGAAATACCAATATCTATATATAATGTATTATCTTATCTTCCAGTGAAAAAATATTTAACGAGGCAAATTTTGATTACGAGGAATCTTTAACAAAAAAAAAACAAAAAAAAAAAAACAATACAAAATTTTAAGCAAAAATTCAATCCCAAAAGCGCTAAAACAAACAAAACAAGGAAACGAAAAATCATACGGTATAACCCTGCATTTAATAAGAACATTTTGACTAATATTGGAAAAAGATTTTAAAATTTAATTGACAAATATTTTCCATGCTCAAATTAACTACATAAGACTTTTAATGTAGCTAAATTTACCTAGCCTCTGTGTTGGTTCTACTGTCTGATAGTCTACATCGGGCTAAAAAGCAAAAAAGTAATAAAAATATTAGGACTATTTGTATTATTGAAAAAAAAAAAAAAAAAAACTAAACATATTTAAACATGTGTTTATAACATTAACTTTCAATCATTTTATTTGTTACTTTTTTTGTTTTAATTTTGTTTCTGTAACTTGGTTAAACTTTTTAAATTACTCCACGTATGCTGTAAAATTCAGACTGTTTATGGCTGCTCACAGTTGAATTGTTTGTTTGAATCAAATTGATGATTCCTCTCATTTAATTATTTGATTTGCAAAAATGAAGCGACAACAATCAATGTTTGAATTTTTAAACTCAAGAAACAAAAAAGGAGACAGATATAGATTTTTTAAAAGACATGTTTATTCATAGTATTTGTTCATACTTACTTAGAAAATAGTTGATCAAATATCCTTTATTTGTATTTTTTGCTAACCTACTGATATATTCAACACAGAAATTGTAATTCAATTGGACCGTTATAGAGCAGTATTAAAGGCCAAACAACAAAAAATTTTCCAGGGCTTTGCCCTCATCCACAATGGGGAAAACCCCCACAACGTTTGTTCGAACATCTGAAATGTTCAAAAACGCCACTACGCAGATCCTGGCTAATAAAATAATTTCAAAGGGGTGTGAGTTTCTCCTTTTAGGTCCATTAACCTATTGTAGCATTTTCGAAAAGTTAGAATAGAAGCATTCTGTAAATTAATTAATTAAATAGGATTAATTGCAGTGAAAATTCTTGATCCAATCAGCCAAGTGAAAATATTTGAAACAAAAATAATTTTTCCGATGTCTATATTTTCTGTTCCATAACTAATAAAATGTGAAAATTTTGTTTTTCCTTTCAATACTTTGTACTGAAGAAAAATAACAATTCTACCTAAATGCATCACTCAACTTGATATTAATATTATCATACTGATTATATAGTTTTTGTCGCCTTTTTTTACCGCTAACAAAGTGATTTTATCAGTTCTTAGTGCTCAACATAAAGACTTTTAACCCTGTGAATTCATAATATTTACACAGCCACAAACAACAGTTGCTTACCGTAGTAACAGTATATGCAACGTTTTCATCAACTGGTGAATTTTCATATGAGTCCACATCTTGAAATAATTGATGGAAAGCAGCATTTTGTGGGTTATATGGTTGCAACACTTGAGACTTTGGAATTTTTGATGGCAAGTTTAGAAAATCCAGTGCTCTTCTAAATAAGTAAAAGTTATTATGAAATATATTCATCTGTTTGCTTTTTTGCTAAATAATCAAAAAATTGTTGCCCACAGCATTTTTTTAAAACCATTCTTCCCACATTTAGTATTTGCCCAATTTACGATCAAAAGCATTTAAAAGTTATTAGAATTAACATATTTTAACATATAACCACATTGCTTAAGAATATAGTTTCTAAGACAAAAAAATTAATTCTTGGATGAGACTTCAGGTTCTTTTAAACCCAAGCCAAAAGAATACAAACAAATATTCGTAAGTTAACATGATAAGAAAAATAACTTTTATTTTTCTCGAGCTTGTTTGCTTTGAATCTTAAAATAAAAAAATCTTCAGAAATTTTGGAGATTACTTAAAATTTATAGAAAGAATAAAACAAAAAAGAATACACTTTTAAAGTGGCTAAAAATGCAATTTGTGACCTTGAAACTTCATAGTAAATTAAAAAATTATAAAAAAATAAGTTTGCTCAAAATTTTGCCATTAAGGGGCCTGGTGCTAAAAAGATAAAAATCTTTGGCAGACAACAAAGGATTCAAATAATACTGTTTATGATCCTGCATTTTAAGCAAAATTTTAAAAGATTATATAATAACTAGTTCTTAAAAAACCCGTAAAATAATTGTTTTCAATAAATTACAAAGCCAAAAACAGTATCTCAGAAGTTCATGAAAATTCCACAAAAAAGAATGAATGTTTTCTCATAAAAGCCAAAAAAACCCAAAAAACAAACTAAAGGAAACTTTCCAACGGACAAATATTGAAAATTTCCAACACAAAATTAATAAATGTTTATGAATTAGAACAAACATTTTAAAATTTTTAAATATCTGATTTTTATTTTCTTCACATAAAAGTTTCTTCATTTGAATTAAATTAATAAATAAAAATGAAAACCTCTTTTTGCTAATCTTTTGTGTTCCATTTGAAACAAACAAGTTGACAAAGAAGTTTATTAGCTGAAAAAAAAAATAATTCTAAAAAATTAGCAAAATATTTCCAACCAGAAAGTTTTTAATCAAGATTACTGCCTTTTAAAGCAATATAGATTTACAATATCAACTTAAAAAAACGAGGGCGTTAAAAGTGTCAGTGGTACTGAGATACAAAAAAACGCTGGAAAAAAACATATGAAGAAGGAAGCCAAAAGTGTCAGCACCACTGAGATTTAAAAAAGGCTGCTTGATTTAAATCAGACAAATTACTAAGTGAAAAGAAAAAACTGAAGCTGAAAGTATTTGTACATTTTTGTTCTTTGAAGGAAATATATCTTAGTAATAAAATATATTTGGCAAGAGTTTCATATGTACAGGTGCTACAACCCTGACAACACCTTACTTACTAACTACTGAAAATGCTAGTTTAAAACAAATTTGGAATGCAAAAATGTAAAAAATCTCTTACCTCTCTCTGCTATAATTATTTATGGCCAATGTTTATAAATCTCTCTGCCATGAATATTTATGGCAGACGTCTTCTGTAAAAAGTACAGAAAACTTTATGCATAAAATGTAATAAGCAGATTTAGAAAAAAAAACTGAGAATGCTTATTTTGAACAAAAAATTAGAATGCAATAATGTTACAGAAGGTTAAAAACCCTTACAAACATTCTTACTAATAATTCTGCTAAAAAAGCACGTCTTGCAATATCTAGGCTTCAGCATATAAGGCGTGCTATTGCACACGCATGCCTAACAGGAATATTGATAGATTAAATAAATCCAATTGGAATAGTAACTACAAACAGTACACTTCAAAACACTGTTTTCAAATCGCGAAATATGCCAAAGAAACTGGATGTTCTGTTGCTATGAAAATTCAAATCAAAATTTCTTGATTTAAACAAGAGTACTTTTCGTGGATTCCAAAAAATATACCTAGAAATGATTAAG
The DNA here is from genome assembly GCA_035046665.1 of Euphysa ruthae. NCBI lineage: Eukaryota > Metazoa > Cnidaria > Hydrozoa > Anthoathecata > Corymorphidae > Euphysa > Euphysa ruthae. The sequence continues at coordinate 3,927 of JAUZNK010074039.1, read as the reverse complement.
GTTTCTGAGAAGACAGGCAAATCTCAAGAAAAGTCGATAGCCAACTTACATTGTGGAAGATCACTGCTTTTAAGTAATGACATAAAAGAAAAAGTGAGAAAATACAAAGGAGGGAAAGGCCACCTTTTCAAACGCAATTGCAATCGCAAAAGCTTCAATAGAACAAAGTGATAACAAAAACCAAAAGATGTTAGCATTTTGAAAGTCTTATCAAAGGATTGGGTCCAAAGCTTAGACGTATGTGTTTTTAAAAAAAAAGCTGCAACAAAAAGAAAGTTAACCATGCCAGTGTGTTGACGGAAAAAACCAAAATGATTTACTTATATTATTAATAATATAACGCAGACTGAAACCAATGGTATTCCTCCTCAGCTTGAAACAAGAAAAAAATAATCTTACCGCATATCAAATCTGAGAAGGAAGGATTAAAATTACCTTCAAATTTTCCAGCTCTACAAGTGATGGATGTGTTTCGAGGCCGGACAGTTCACAATCAGCCAAAGGGTCACAATATTCTCATAACACCAAACAACATGACCCATATCTTCCAGCCGCTGGACTTAACAGTCAAATCATGGGCTAAGAAGTTTATGAAAGAAAAGCATGCAGCTTGGTATTCATCGCAAATCACTGCAGGCTTAGAAAAAGGACTTGAAGTAGATGAAATTGAAGGAAAACCCAACATACAACTATGAAGCCATTCCATGCATTATATGTATAAAAAATAACATCGGAAAAGGGAAAAGATATCATACTTAGCGGTTGGAAGGCTCCTGGAATTTTAGATGGTATTAAAATGGGTTCTGTTAAACTACCATGCCTTGAACCTTTCAGTGACATAAAACCACTTGGTGGGGATTCCATCACTCTCAAAGATAATTTCCAATTCTCTGAGGAAGGAAACTCTGACATCAATGAATGGCACAGGGAATCCGAATCACACGATTAAGATGTTTTGGATGACAAACAAAATGCGCTTGATGCCATTGCTGTTATGCAAACTAAAAAACTTTGTTTTGTTTTGTTTCTACGAGTTGTATTGTTGATTTAGTTTGTTGTTTTTCAATTAAGTTAAACTGGGTTAATAAAAACAGCATAATGTATTCTTTCTCTATTACAAAATATTAGAAATCTTTTTTACTCAATCCCTACGCCATCCATCGTGAAAATTTTTCCATTTTTCTACGCGAAATCCATGAAAACCATTGGTTCTAAGAATTAGATCCACATAAAAAATTCAAAAAAGGACGTTCACAAATATTTTTCCATGCGAAAAATAATCCACTTAAGATATATAAATCACCACATGTTATTTTATTAGTATTGCACAACTAACACAGAAACATTTTGGCTTCGCTTAATAAATTACAAATAAACTGAATAATGCCATTGTTTGTGTGTGAAACCTGAAATTTTTGAACAATTTCTTTTGTTTATTCTTTGTTCGTAACGTCATTGAATTGTGTTGAGACACACACTTAAATATTTGACCAGAGCAAGTGAGATGTGCAACTACCATATGTTCTTATTTTTCTAATGCCGAAGCCTGAATATCTGGAGGATATTCATCACAATTTTTTGCATTGGCACTTCATTTGTCAAAGAAAATAGAGATGTTTCTATTAAAACTTATTCCAACTTATTCCACAAATAACTTATTCTATAACTTATTCCAAAACGTGATAACAAAATGTGATAACCTTGCAAAATCATTATGGGTCAGATGCAAAAAATAATCATTTATGTGAGATTACATGATTCATATGAAAGCAGGCACAGTAATCAGGAAGACATTTTAAGTGCCACTGATACCCAAAATTCTCTATCATTTAATGCAGAATTTTTATCAGAAAGAGATAACAGAATTAGCCAGAAAATCTTCCACCAGGTCTTCATTTTAAAAGTTTTTTTCGCTTAAAACGCTATACAATCTAGTTGCAGTTAAACGTTTTTGAAAAATAACCCAGCAGAAGACCTATGATTGGTTTTCCAATGATTTGTCAAAGCATAACTGGTTACTTTATACCAAATAGAATTATTCTGCATGACAAATAAGATTCATTATATTACGTGTCATCTTGTGCAAAGTGTTTTAACTATTACTGCTATAGCACTCTGTAGATCTTTGCTTATCTGGTCAAAACGCTTAAATAGTAAAATGACTCTTTTTTCATAGAAATCCAAGCCAAAATAAAAAGTAGATCCCTTTGTTTTCATCTTTAGAAACAGTATGGTCAACCAATGCAAAATCTTCTCTCAACAGTGCGTTGGAAATAAAAATCAATTCTTAAGAAATATTTAGATTATGAAGATAAAATTTTAAAACAAATGGATACGCTGCAAGTATGTGTAGCTGGCTGAAAAAAATCTTACAAACTGGCAAAAAGACTTCAGTCATTGTAAAATCCAATGTCATAAAAAAAAGAAAACATATTTAACTTGATGCCAGTGTATTTGCAGAATCTTAGAGAGTATAATCACCTTGTTTATAATTGCTTGCTGCTTTTTATGTTGGTCCCTAAGATCTGATACCTCTCTCCATAATAATCCATTTTCACTATAAAGCAACATAAACATTAAACAAAATTAAATATACCTATAAATTATAGAGAGGTTTAAACTTTCAAATAAGATTTAAAAAGAGAAAAAATAATAATACGGATACAAAAAACCATTTTAGTGACTAATAGACACAGAATGGAACAAAAATACTTTTTTAAAAAATCTTCGGTCAGAAAAACATTCCAAATCGCTGACATGCAAACTTAGAAACGATATTCTTACGGTGTGAAAGAATTTTGGCAAATAGGGAAAATAGGAAAAAAATAATGAAATGCATTTTTTTTGAAAATATTGATGTATTTTCTGGGCGTAGTTAAGCTTGAAGAAATCAAAATAAGAAAAATTTAAAAATTTTTAAATATTTGGGGGGACTGACCGAAACACCGAAACAGAAGACCGTTAAATTTAAAAAATGACTGACTGACATGCACAGTTAATCCAAACAATACCAATAAATATCAAACAAGATTTCCACTAAATCAGAACATAATTATTAGAGAAAAATCACAAAATGAAGTTTCTGGACCAGACTTTAAATGTTTCAGAGCCTGATTTTAGTCAGGAATTCAACAATAAAGAAATTATGACAATGAAACTACGTATGAGAAAGGAGTCGTTGTAAAAGTTTAAGTGATACGGATCAAATACTCAGATGATTTTTCAAAAATGATTTTCAGAGAAAGTTTAATTATCTGTGATTACAATAGACTGAGCTAACTTAGTAAATTCCAATGCTTTATAGAAAGAGTTAATAATGGCTTCCTTCTAATTCAAAAGATGTGGAGTGGAGTAGTTAACTGCTTTGTTTCATAACAATTGGAAATAATATTGTACTTATGTGGCATGAAAATATTAACCTCCATAATCCTACGAGATTTATTATTGGGTTCCTTAATGAAACTATTTATATAAAACCACTTCAAAAAAAAAAAAAAAAAGGCACCTAAACTTTGATTTTCTAAACTTTCCTCAAAAAATTTTAACTGTTATTTACCTTCACCAAATATTCTGCTATTTCAGTTATTTTTTGTTGAATCACTCTCTGTCAATCAAAGACAGAAACACCTTGCCTTATCAAATCCACATTAGCCACACTTCTCTCCTGTGTGGAGAGAGTAAAGCTATTTTCAAGTTTCTTATCTTATAATGACATGCATTGCAAAGGGTGAACCAGTCTTTTAGAAACTTAGGTTAACTTACTAATATCTACAAATGACATGGCTCAATTATAATTTGTGAGAGACCATTTGTCAGGCTTGGGAATGACAGGCATGCAATCGCACGCCTTAGCACACACCATAACTTGCAATGGTGTGCGAAAGTTCGCACACCAAAAACTACGAAAAATCGTGTTGGGTGTGAGAT